>JALPBZ010000080.1:0-85578 GCA_026538355.1 Cryptococcus sp. GC_Crypt_5
CTACTTATTCTCTCCGAGCCTGAGCTACTGGCGGCAGAATCGCTGTTGACTCCCGCGTGGTTAGATGGTTTACGAGGGACATACCGCTTATTCGGTACTGCTCTGCTCTGGGATCTAGTCTCATGGTCTACTGACACTTCACTGCCCATGCTCTGCTCTCTTGACACTGGTAATGATGGACCAAGCCCTTGTTCCGGATGTGGTAGGACGTGAAGTGGATCAACGAGCTCTTCCGCGTTCTGGTAATACGACGGAATGAAAGCGCTTGGCGCTACAGATATCCGCGCGGGGAGATTGAGTGGCGCTGTGCTGCCTCTCCCTCTAAGTTCCGCCTGGTTGGGATCTGCGATAGACGTAGAGGGTACAGCGGCCGTATCCGACCCTGCGCGAGTGAGTCGAGCAGGTGCAAGAGAAGATGTGGCCTGCGACTGCGACTGAGAGTGCGCCTGGGAGACTCTAGCCGACGATTCTGCGCGCAGAAGTCGGGTCGGCAGGCGGGAGAGGGCCGGTGCGCGTTGTCCTTCTCCCAGTCCTTGTCCGTGTCCTGCTCCCTTGTTATCGAAAGAACGGGAAGCAGCCTTCAAGGATGGTACGGGCGGTACATCCAGCTGCGAAGCAGGACCCCTGGCTGACGTCGAGGTAGAGGTGTAAGTAGCGGTAGAGATAGAAGGTCTGCGAGACGAAGTGGAGATAGAGGAGATCGGTCTTCCGGCAGTACCGGCCGTTCCAGCATACGGCCCATGTTGGGAGTAGACCGATTGACGCGCTATTGTCATTGCTTTAGTCGAACTCGTCGAAGTCGCCGAAGTCGTCGAGGGTTGTAGAGGTAGAGGAGGAATGATAGAGCTGGTGTACGAAGGTGGAGCGCGGGATGTATTGGAGTTGACTGAAGTGGATGAAGGTGCCCGAGCCCGAGCTGCGTTTTGGACTGATGAGGATCCGCGAGGAAGCGGGGGTCGTGGTTGGTGATCTCGTGGATTCGCTGAGAGGGTAGAGGGGTTGACGGGACTGGAGGTGTTGGAGGAATTGGAAGGGTACAGCCGTCTTCCGCCCAATGTCGTGGTCTTCGGCGAGATATCCATGTCCGTACTTTGTCCTTCGTCCGATGCTGACCCGACCTGCCTCACAGTAGGTGGAGTACCCGTGCCATAGCCGTACTTGATCTGGTCCAGCTGAACGTCCTTACCATATTCGTACGCGAGCACTTCCTCCGGGTCCTCATCCTCAACCCCATCCTCCATCCCATTCCCCTTCCCTTTCCCAACATTTTGTGCTGGAAGACCAGCCCGACCCCGACTCCGACGGCGTTTCGTCATCCATATGCATCCGAATGCGAGTACGATTATCCCCAGAGTAACGCCTATTCCCGCTCCGATCAGTGTCCCGGTTGATATCTTGGTTTTCTCGCATGATAAGTACGTGCTATAGTATGTGATATATGGTACCGGTGATTAGCCCAGCTCTCTTGGATCCCCTCGAGGTCGATGAGATGGGAGATGAGGCATGATGGATGTTTGGGAAATCGACTCACCCGACAAACCCGTCGTAAGAGCACGAACTCTGCGTTGCCGACGCAGACGCAGACGAGGCGGCTG
Organism: Cryptococcus sp. GC_Crypt_5; assembly: GCA_026538355.1. Classification (NCBI taxonomy): domain Eukaryota; kingdom Fungi; phylum Basidiomycota; class Tremellomycetes; order Tremellales; family Cryptococcaceae; genus Cryptococcus; species Cryptococcus sp. GC_Crypt_5. Next base: position 1,596 of record JALPBZ010000080.1, read on the forward strand.
TTGTATTCGCCGCATCAGTCGTAGCGCTGATTGCAGTGACGGTCACTCCAGCCGTTGCTGAGGCTGCGTCCACAGCGCCGAATGCGTGTGCTGCAGTTAGTAGGAGAAAACCGATCAGGCGTATGAGCGGAGGTCTCGACGACTGACGTCGAGGTGTGAGGGAGGTGCGCGTCATGCTGACCTCCGCCATACGTGAGTAGATGCTCAGAGATGATAGATGAGCTAATTGGTATAGGTGAATAAGCGGTAGACCATGGACACTTGATGTTCAGTACTATCGGATCCGCATCGCATCAACAGTGCGATACGCACCGGGTCGATTGGTGTTCGCGGACATCACGTCTCACGTTTGACGTCTCACGTCTCATCGCGCATTAGTACCAAAGGATGATCAAGGAGGTGCGTGAGGCCGTTGTAAGGATCCTCAGAGCACCGTGAAAGGAGGTCACACGTATATCTATATCACAAGTCGAACTGAAACAGAAAGATGGGATCGTGATCAATCATCAGCGAATCTCGAAACCGAGTCTGCCCCGCAACGTATGTAGAGATGACTGTCACCATAACGAACACTGTTTCGTCCACTTTCCACAATGCACAGAGTGATGCTTCGTGCTGATCTAGGCGATACCCACTCGGTGCACTCTCGCCCGCCTATCTCGTAGCTGGCCGACCCTGCGCTACTCGCCGACGGACGCAGGATGAGGGCCAGCGGTTCGCCCCGGCTCAATCGGATGTCTCACCATGACGTGGCACGGCAGCACCCTCATGTGCTCAGCTGGGTCGGACTGATACTGGGGTCCTCGCCAATGAGGGCGACAGGAGGGTAGAGCATCATGATCACTTTACCAGCTAGAGTCGGCCGGCAAGCCCGCTCAGTAACACGAACACGGGCCGGAAGTACTGGTAGGGTACTGTGCGTGCCTGTGCCGTTCTTTCCGAGCCTGGGCCCTTTTGTTGTGGTTCTGAAATAGTCCCGTTCCTAATTGCACGGATGCAGCATGGCTGACCGGCTAGTGGCCTGAATACAAACGAGCTAGCTCAGTACCAGTGGTCGCTGCATTGCAATAAGTGTATAGGACTCGTAGGACAACGCAGCACCGCGCACGAGGGTTCGTGGCGCAGTGGGTGAGGGGGATGCTTGCCATTTCATCATAGTGCTGTGAGATGTTTCATGAAGCACCAAAGCTCCAACCACCACAACACCCATGCACCACAGTCAAAGCTCCGAAGCTATTAAGCATCAAGTCCAAGTTATTCAAGCCAAGTTATACCGGTGGATGAAGGATATGCTAAACTCTGTAAATAGAGTTCTGGTATAATTTCCTCTTTCCTCTACAATACTACAATCCGAGTTTAGCGCAGTCGTCCATTGAGCTCTATTCTCTTACTGTAAACCCTTATACTCTATACGATCGGACGTGCTGCAGCATTCAACGTCGAGCATGGCTCCGTTGCAGGCGCAAGAGCAAGGTGCAAGGCACTGACACGATGCGAGGCGACCTGCGCGAGTGTCACGCTAACTTCCTTCAGCAACTTGCAGTGGACTGGCTGTCTCGGATTGCTACGGTCTCAATGTGATTGGTATCAGAACAACGATTGCTATGCCTCGTCCGCGCAGCGCAGCAGATATCGTGCATCGTATGCATTGTTTCAGCACTTGACTTCTACATATCTATCTGACCAATTGTACATGCTACTTTTCACTTGTAACCTTGACACCTACAACCTCGCTCAAACTGACAACTGCCAATTGACATACAACAAACATCCGACGCCACAGGACTGACCATCTCAGGCCCCACAATATATAACAATAACGGCAGATCCATCCCGTACACCTGAGTCTATTTTTTATTGGTTGTTATTGCATTCACCGCGTACTGGTACACCGATTCTAACCGACCATCGGGATCATCACACGAGCATAAAGAAAAACAGAAGAAATTTAGTTGGCATCAACAACGACAATAACAACAACAAGCATAGTTGAAAGCTTCATTGCATGTTGTAGACGCTGTCCTCGACCTTTTCTCCTTCTACGATCACATTTGCACCACCGTCATTCTTTTGTTTAGCAACCACGCCAATAATTATCATACTGTAAGTACCCCATATCCGGTTGCGCGACTGCGCAATGAATAATGATCAGCTGATCATCGTCCTTTCCATTTAGTGCTTCGATCACCATAATAACAAACACCGAGTAGCGAACCTCGAACCTCGAACAACGAAACCACCCCCGCCAGTCCAAATCTGGATACCTCTACGGCCCTACTCCCATCCCCTCTTTTTAACATGTCAGCCGCGGTCGCTCCTGCACCAGCACTGGCACCAGCACTAGCCACCAACCCGTTCCTCGATTCCACCGAAAATGCCACTTCTAGTCCAACCACAAGCGAGAGCCAAGACCATGACACCGCGCTCGAACGACTAGCTTCTCACCCCTCGCTCACGCACACAGCTTCGTCAGACAACGCCGAGAGTGAAGGCGCCGTCGTGCAAGGCACACCAACATCCGAGTTTGAGGCTCTCGTCACTCCCGTCGAAGCGCAGACCCTCAACGTTACCATCGCTTCTGGCAACGCAGGTCCCAACGGACCCGAGGTTCTGAGCCCGATCGTCGAAGCGCCAGAGTTACCGAAGAAGTCTGGGCGGCTGAACATTAGTAAATCAATGCAGAACCTGAGGAAGAAGAAGGGCGACAAGGGCAGGGAGAGGTCCAACTCAGTGTCAGAAAAGTCAGTATCTCGCTGTTCTCGTCAGCAAAAAAGGGAAAGCGAGTAGCTTGTGCTGACCTCGACCGCGCAACTATCAGACGCCCACCAATGCCCGTCGCTCCTGCTCCTGCACAGAAGATGGCCGCTCCCCCATCCGCTCCACCACGAGCGACCCGACCACCTCTCACGTCCAACAAATCAGGTTCCTTCTCCTCATTCCTACGCAAACTAACAGGCAAATCTTCTTCTACGCCCGAACCTGCCGCCAGCAAGACGGCGACCAACAATGCTGCCAAACGCAAGACCATGGTCGTGCCCCCCGCCTCTTCTTCTCCCGCTGTTACCTCGGAGAAGCCACGATTGGCTAAGCTCAATACTTCGTCGCGTATCGCCATCATCAACGAGAAGGCTCCATTATCGGGTAACCCCTCTTCCTCCCCGACATCTATCCTCAAGCCTTCAGCCCAAACCGCCGTTGAGCCGGCTCCCGCAGCAGCAGTGCAGGAAGAGCAGCCGAAGCAGTCGGATCCTGCCCTTATCCCCCTGCCTGACTCTCCGGTAGTTGCTACATCGCCGTCACTCCCACCTGGAGCGGCATCGCCGGTCGACTTTTCCGCTGTTTCCGCCGCGCCTGTGTCTCCTGTGAAGCCTTCTTCGCAACCGTCGAGCCTGAGTCGGAAAGCAGCACCGCCCAAGCAGGAGATGCAGAGTTTCGAAGGGTTTGATATTGAGCCTGAGCAAGAAGTCGCGAAAGAGGCCGAGAGCAAGGAGGCTGTTTCTGCTGCCGCGTCTCCAAGCCAGATGAAGACGTCTCGTTCGGGCGAGGTGGAGGATGCGGAAGAAGAAGATATCGTTCCGCCTTTAGCACCGATCCAAATCCCATCAAAATCTTATAACAGCCCGCCCTCCGCCTCTTCGGCCAAGTCAAGCGCAAGCCCTAAATCAGCCACGCTATCTTCGCCAGAAGAGAGCCGTATCGTTACTCCTGCGTCGTCCGTGGAGCGCGACGTGAAGATCGCAGCGGGCAGCCCACCCCGTCGTGCTCAGGGATCTGCTGGTGTTGGATTAGGTCTTGCGGAGCTGGGCAGGAAGGAGAGTAAATGGCGGAAGTCGGTTATGGGCTTGTCTGGTGTAAGTCGAGTTCGAGCTTGTTTTGCTTGCGTTGCTTTTTTTTTCCAAAAGCTGATGGTCTTGATTGATAATCGTAGACATTGAACGGTTCGTCCAACAAGCGACAGACCCAGAAGCCGGCCCCAGCGCCAGCATCATCAACAGCTCCCACAGCGCCTATCACGCTGGCCAAGCCTATCGCCTCGGCCACCTCACCAACGAAGGAGAGCTCTGGTGCCAGACAACAGCGCATGGCGCAGAACCGCGTTTCGGCTGCGCCGCAAATGCAGAACAACCGAATGTCATTCGCACCGCAGAAACAGAACAATCGGATGTCCATGGCGCCAACGAACCAACCGCCACTGGCAAGCACTGCTGAGCTTGCCAAAGCTGCTAGAGGCAGGATGGCGCGGATGAATAGCGAAGAGGAGGAGATGGCCGAGACGTTCTTCATGGCGTGATGCGGTGTGGTGATCGCGTGAATGAGTTGAGGTGATTGGGCGAGAGGCAGGGTATTCGCAAAGTCGTAGTGGTCTTCGTGGTCGAGTTGAAAGGTCTGGTCGAGGCCGAGTACTGGGGTCCTTGCTGTAAGATTATATTGGCATTTGGCATTTTATTTTGGCATCATTGGACAATAGGACAATAGGACACTCTGATTTTTCGATTATTGTTGTATAAAAAGAGATGCATGTTCTATAACACTGTGACAACGATGCCATGAGAATATATGTATATGTATGCTGTGCTGAGCTGCGGGAGAGCAGGAGCGGGAGAGTGATTGCGGGATACTCGTATGCGAGTGTGACTACGACTACGACTACTTTGCTTATCAGGGGATAACAAGGGCATGACGAGTACGATTAACGAGCAAGGGAGGTGGAGGTGCGCATTCTTTCTGAAATAGATTCAATAAGTTACTCGAGTATGATGAATGTTTCATTCATTCACGAGTGAGATTCAAGCTCTCGTTGTTGACGCATACATTGTCTCCCTACGATAGCTCTCACAGGACATAGGACAAGGGACACCGATCGTTGGATAGCACGCCATGTCGTCCACTATAGCAAGCACCCCTGCGCCCTCGGTCGCATCCGCGTCGACGTCCTACTGTCCCCCGTCCAGCGTGTTGCTCGAGTCTGGGACGTTGATCAAGCAGGGCGCCGAAGCTGTGAGTGGGGGCTGGCGTCGTCATCGTCGTACTAGTACTAGTGATATCCGAGCTAATGGGCTGATGTTGATCTACTCAATATAGAAAGTATACGCTCTATCGTCGTTCATGCCTGAACCGTCCATTTACTGGCCTCCTTCTTCTTCCTCCTCCTCCTCGTCTCCAAAACCCACTGGCGCTCCCGGTGCAGGTGGACACGGAGACAGCGGGCAGAAGAACGAAGAAGGGATAATCCTGAAATACCGCTTCCGCAAGACCTACCGCCATCCCACCTTAGACAGCACCCTGACGAAGAACAGACTATCCTTCGAAGCGCGTTCCCTCGCCAGAGCCGCTCGAGCAGGCGTCACGGTTCCCAAAGTACTTTGGGTGGATGAGTCGGCTGGGATATTGGGATTGGAAAGGGTGGAGGGTTGGAGCGTGCGGGAGATCCTGGGAGGAGGCGCCGAGGGGGAGGTTGAGTTTGATGATGATGAGGAGGACGAGCTGGAGCTGGATCTGCCGCAGAATCAGGAGAGGGAGGACGAGAAGGAGACGGAACAGACGAGCCAGGGCTCAGAGGAGAGGACCGAGAACGACGACGCTAATGAGGGTATGGGGGAATTGCGCCGCTTGGGCATCAGCCAAGGTGCGTCGAGCTATTCCGCGGAACGAATAGCCCCAGCTGACGCTGTGCCGCAGAGCACCTCATGAGGGCCATCGGCGCAGCACTCGCCAGACTGCACCTGACCACTATCATCCACGGCGATCTCACCACGTCGAACATGATGGTCCGACTCACACCCTCCCACTCAGAGCTTTATGAGATCGTACGTTGCTTTACCGCTCTCATGCCCCACCCACAGTCATGCCTTCGAGGTCCAAGGAGAAATTAGTCGAGAGTAAGGTCTCGCACATGCTGACAAGTACTTGCTCGTTCGCAGGTCATGATAGATTTCGGGCTCTCCTCCACTGCGCAATTCCCAGAACATTACGCTGTAGATCTCTACGTCCTCGAAAGGGCCTTTGCGTCAACTCACCCGGAATCGGAAAAGCTTTATGCGGGGGTACGTCTCTTTCCATCCCACCTCACCATACATCTAGCTCCCACCGCTATTGTCGCTTTGCTCATTACATGAGTCGTCACTTACATGTCTGCCTGATCCCTGCAGGTGCTCGAGGCGTATGCGAAAGGCTTGGGCGAGAAAAAGTGGCGTCCTATAGAGACCAAGTTGAAAGATGGTAAGTTTTGACCCCTGATCAACACCTATCGGTCTGCGCTGATCGACCTTGCAGTCCGCCGAAGGGGTAGAAAGAGAGATATGACTGGATAGATAACGCTGTCTGATATAATGACGAATATGTAAGTCTCGGTCATCTGCTCCAGTATACTGACGAAACATGAAAGCTATAATGCATTTTGTCCACTCTACGATACTGCACTACCGTTTGGCAGATCACAGAGCTTGCTATCGATGCTGAATACTAAGCTGTACAACGAAATACAACCTATGCCGGTGATGCTAACCACACGTTAAAAGGGGGAAAGCGGACAGTATTGCCATGGAACGAAGGAGGTTGACGGAATCGCTAAAGCCCAAAATAGTCGAAATTGAGAGGAGGCGCAGGACTCTTTGCGGAAGACAGAAAAGGAAGCGAGCAACGATAGCGTTATCGACGTAACGGTAAGGAGGCTCGATCGTGGCCCGTGATTAGAGGCTCTAGAAATGGCGGAGGGAACTTGGCCTAGACACATAGGCGGGGATGAAGGCTTCGGCATCGTACGAGGGAGAGGCAGCGAATGGTGACCTGACACCGAGGTCGTTCGTCACCAGAAGCTAAGACTGGCTCCTGCCTCTTGCCGAGGCGAGGACAGCAGGTCTCGGATCCGCAAAACGGAGCTGCGAGGCGGCTCAGGCTGAGGGGAGACACCCGGACAGCAGGAGTTTCTCTGCTCAAAGTACGGCGCAGGGAAGTCGGCGTTCCCTGAGCGAAGAGGCGGCAGTTGAAGGGAGAGCGGCGGCGTGATGCGAGGGATCATCTGCGGTGGTAGGACCGGCTGGACGGTCCGCGGCGGCTGGTTGTATATCCAGCTCGGTCGCAGATAGAGGCTGGCGGGGGATAGGAGCTCTATCATATCCCCGCTGCTGCGTCTCTTCGATGATCGGCTCGCGCTCGCCTGCGATCAAAGCGACTTCCATTAGCGAGATGCAAAAGTCGTGAATCCAATGACTCACCACGCTCTTCATACCCATGAGCGCCTGTGCCGCCTTCACCGCCTCTTCCTCCTGCTTGCTTGGTTCGGCCAACTCCTGGTGGTCCGCCTGAACCGTCATGTCTGCCTCGACCTGCATCGAGCTGGATCGGGCTCTCCTCTTCTTGTACGGGCTGGCCTCGCCAGATGAGAGAGGACTCATCGAGCGCCTTTTCGAACCAGGCGTTGGGCTGACAGACTTCTGAGCCTTCTTCCAATACTTGCTCGGCCTGACAGCCAGGTGCTCGTTGAGCTGATGTGACGAACGCCCATGACAGTCAGCTCGAAACATAACAACACGCTCAAATGATATACTTACGTAGAGTCCGCAGGCGTTGCAGAGTACGTTGTCTACACCTTCCGGTGCCGGCTCCGGGTTACTGCGCCACAGCGTGGTGTCTTTCTGCGTGGTTGAGGGTGTCAGCGGTCTGAGGACATCGTTGGTGAGACATACTACGCGGAGACTCACTTCGTTGCAGCCGCAATGTCTGCATATGGCGGGTCGGATCCGCCTCTCCTTCTTGCCCTTTGGACGCGGAGCAGCCCTCGGTGCGTGCAGGGAGACAGACTTGGGCCCGATTTTGTCATTGCGGTTGCTCGATTCTGCGGATAAAGGGCAAGGCGAGAATGTGGCTGAGGCGGAGTGGCGAGGAGAGGGGGTCAAGCGAGGCATCTCGACGGAGTTTTAATCGCTTTGCTACTGAAATACGCAGTATCGTCAGCTGAGCGGATGACAAGCCTTTTAGCTGACTCGCAGTACTGACTTTGGTGAGCGTAATCAACGGTATGACCCAAGCTCAGTTTTGAGATGGAGCGCGGGTACTGATTGGTTTGCTGCTTCACATGCAGGCAGTATGCCTTAGGCGTGAGGATATCAGCTACCACACCCGTATGAAGTGTTGTGCTGAGGGGTGAACGAGACGGCACTTACCTTGAAGCAGAAGAGGAGGGGAGAAGCAAAAGAGATGAAATGCTGAAGACCGGTGTTTATATGTTTGATGACGTTGCGCTGCAAGGTCCGTGCGCGATTGAATGTCAGCTACACCGTAACAAGGTGGCTGAGATCCGAAGCGTGATCTGAAAACGAAACGCGAAGCGGAGGTCAAGGAGGAGAAGCATGTATGAGCTGCAACGCATCGCATCACCAGGATGGCTCCCGAGTAAGCGTCGAGGCGGAGTTTAGGGAAGGAAGGAGCAGGAGCAGGAAACGGGCTTCGACCGAAATGGAGAAGCGGAGTGTGATTTGGGTTAATGAGCGTGTCAGAGCAGTGCTGAGTGACGGGATAACGCGCTTATACACGGGAGAGCGGGGAGCGGAGTGTAGCAGGGTACTGCAGATGTGTCGAGCGAATCAAAGGATGCGCGAAGAAATGTGTGAGGTAGCGAGGACGTTGCGAGGAGGCTGCGACTTACCTCGCTTCAAGCAGTGTATGGGCGATAGCGGTCGAAAGGAGGTGGCGAGAGTGAGTGTGAGACGTCGTGGTGGTCGAAGCGGAGAAGGAGTTGCGCGCTGTGTTCGAGGTATCTAACGTCGGAGTACTGAGTGTGTGTCGGAGACTGGGTCCCGGGTGAGGGTCAGATCGTGTCCGAGCGGAGTGGGATACTCGTGAGGAAACAGTGCGAGACTTACAGCGTTATCGTATCTTGACAATCTTGATAGTCGGAGCAGTGGGATGATAGGAGCAATACGAGGGAGAGTGACTACGGTGCGATAGTAGCGTGATGAGGATTGTTAGGGGAGAAGGGAAGAAGCGATACTTGTTATACTTGTTGTACTCGTTGTACTCGTTTCAGATCAAGAGCAGTGTGTAATGTGATGTGTTCAGTGTGCAGAGCGAGGGAAGAGGGGACAGCGCTAGTCGCTTGTCGCTGGCCACTGTATTATTGTGCTCTGCGGTAATGCGCCGCATCACACATTGTACTTGCATGCTTGACAATCACCAATCGGCAACAGCGCTAGTGGATATTGGCGATGCGATGAGATCACAGAACCGCCCATCAATCGTTACCGCTCCAGCTTCGATCCTCGGCACGATTCGGCGGGTGAGGTCGGAGCGCAGCTGGTGGAGTCGCTGACGAGTTGACGCGATTAGCGCTAGTATCATCAGCTCAAACGACGGGCAGACAAACAGCGAGAGCAGTAGATAGACAACGAGGGAAGCGAGAGGAGCGAGGCGGTTAACGCGATGCGATGTGATCCGTGTGCGATGCAGATTCCTCTGGCTTGTGTATGCATCTCGGCGCGAGAAGCATCATTTCACTCCACTCTGCTGCCTCGCGCCGTTGTCAACGAAGTGGCAACGAAGTGGCAACGAGGCAACGAGGCCAATCTCAATTCTCAATCTTAAGAGCGTGACGTGACAAGAACAACAAAGGACCCCCTCATTCCTCTCAACTCTCCGCTCCCCACTCCGCTCTCCCCACCCTGCAAAGTGGCACTTGCACAAAACCTCCTTTGGGTGCGTCAGTGCGTGAGGGCGTGCGGGCGTGAGTATGATAAGCCTAGTCGACGCTCGGGCCAAATGCAGGTGTTTCAACTCCTCTCCTGAACATTGTGTGTGTTGGATTGACCCGCGCAGTTGGCGTGCTTGACAAGGGGATTTCGATAGGGCTATAGGATCATAGGACTATGACAGCTTGCGCTGTTTTGGCCGATACATCTATTGCGCGGGTATCTGATGGCGGATTGATATAGTTGCGGCGACAGCGGCAAGATCAGTAGCAATCACTTCGGGCTGATGGCGACATCAGACAAGAACAACGTACAACGTTGCAGCAGAGCACTACATGCCGATCAGTCCCGCGCCGCGCCTCGTCCCATGACACCACGACACCTCTGCACCTCTGCACCTCTGCACCACACTCATCACGCCACGGCACCAGATTCGCTGATGGTATATCTCCACCGCACAGATCAGCCAAACGATAAACAATAAGCGAGGGTCCTTTGCATCAAACATCAAGCGTCAAACAGAGACAAGCATTATCGGTCATGATGAGTGATGAGTAGCGTGATTAGCGTGACTAGCTCAAAGGAACAAGATCGAGATCAGGCCTCGTGTTAGGTTGGCTATTGGTAATGGGATTGAGTTTGATGGTATGATGGTTGTTCGGATCGGCGTTATGACCGAGTGATCAACAGAATACAGCGTGTACTCCCACTGATTTGGCCCAGATTGATCCGCGTGTGCTTCGTGTTGTTCAATTTGATTGGGGCGCGATGGAGTAGAAGATGCTCATTGAGCCGCCTTCCAGGAACGTGCGACAACAATCGTCCGCTATCGACTTGCACTCATCTTCTATTATCACTCGGCAAGATCGGTAGAATAGTGAACATGATGCGATTTCTTTGGCCATTGTGGCAGTCAAAAGCCATCATCATATCGTTGCGAGCGGTGGTAGGACGTTGCAGTATGTGATAGCGTCGTAGCAATGGCACAAGCGGCAGTGACCAGTAGCCGATATCCACTTTGCAACAATGCTCATGCAGACGAAGCGGAACAGAACTCATTGTGCGGTGTTATCGTTGTCGTCGGACATAAGATTTCTAAAAACCGACAGTGGCACCTGTCTGGGCTATCACGTTTTTCAACTCGGTTATCAGGCTGACTATTTGTCGCTGTTCCCCCTGAATCCCTCTGGTGCACACTCACTCTGGCAGGTTTGCTCTGCTCTGCTCTCTGCTCGCTTTGCATGGCTATTAACCCGACGCACACTTAATCCGTTCTCTTTTCTTATCCTTCAAGTTTTCTTAAAACCACCTAAAAATGTCGCACAGGAAGTACGAGGAACCCCGTTCCGGTTCATTGGCGTTCTGTAAGTCACTACCTCCGAATCAGCAGCGCGCAGGAAGGCATCGAAGACGAAGAACGCCGGGCGCAGTGGAATAGAAGGACGATTTTGGGTTAGAGCAGAGCAGCATCGCTGATACTTCATCCTCCATTTAGTGCCCCGAAAGAGGGCAGCCCGACACAGGGGTCGATGCAAGGCGTTCCCCAAGGTTAGTGATGGTCTGCCTTGAAGTGACGAGTAAACGAAGAGGAGAGATGCGAGGCGTAGAAGTCATAGAAGGGGCACAGAAGGGACAAGTGCTGACGTTTCGCCTATAGGATGACGCCAAGAAGCCCGTCCACCTCACTGCCACCCTTGGTTACAAGGCCGGTATGACTCACGTTGTCCGTGACCTCGACCGACCTGGATCCAGTGAGTAGCAATTCCATGGGTTTCTGCAACTCTTTGGAATTACGACTGACAACGTTTCCGCAGAGATGCACAAGCGTGAGGTCGTCGAGGCCGTTACCATCCTCGAGACTCCCCCCGTTGTTGTTGTCGGTGTTGTCGGCTACGTCGAGACCCCTCGTGGTCTTAGGTCTTTGACCACCGTCTGGGCCGAGCACCTCAGTGACGAGGTCAAGAGGAGGTTCTACAAGAACTGGTACCGATCAAAGAAAAAGGCTTTCACCCGCTACGCCGCCAAGCACACCGAGAACAACGGCGCTTCCATCACCCGCGAGCTTGAGCGCATCAAGAAGTACTGCACCGTCGTCCGTGTCCTTGTCCACACCCAGCTCTCCAAGACTGGCCTCAGGCAAAAGAAGGCACACCTTGCCGAGATCCAGGTCAACGGTGGCTCCATCGCCGACAAGGTCGACTTCGCCAAGTCTCACTTCGAGAAGACCGTCGAGGTCGGCTCCGTCTTCGAGCAGGACGAGTGCATCGACATCATCGGTGTTACAAAGGGTCACGGTGTTGAGGGTGTTACCGCCCGTTGGGGTGTCACCAAGCTTCCCCGAAAGACGTGAGTGAAGAGTCTATCTCAAACGCGAAATGGCAGCTGACGTGTCCTACTCTAGCCATCGTGGTCTCCGAAAGGTCGCTTGTATCGGTGCTTGGCATCCTTCCAAGGTCATGTTCTCGGTCGCTCGTGCCGGTCAACGTGGTTACCACTCGCGTACTTCGATCAACCACAAGATCTACCGTATCGCCAACGGCGCTTCCGGAGCTTCTGGTTCGACCGACTTTGACTTGACCAAGAAGGACATCACCCCCATGGGCGGTTTCGTCCGATACGGTATCGTCAAGAACGACTTTGTCCTTATCAAGGGTACTTGCGCCGGTCCCGTCAAGCGTATCCTCACCCTCCGAAAAGCCCTCCGAGCCCACACTTCTCGTGCCCACACCGAGAAGGTCAACCTCAAGTTCATCGACACCTCTTCCAACTTCGGTCACGGTCGTTTCCAGGACGCCGCCGAGAAGCACGCTTTCCTCGGTCAGCTCAAGATCAAGGCCCAGGCATAAGTCTGCGTCCGGATTGGAGTTGCATCGTGGGGCATGTAGAGGAAGCAGGAGAGCCAGAGATTGGGGCTTTTGTACCATCATTACGACAGACATGCATTTGGTCGTCGTCGCGCAATTGTTCTGTTCATTGCTTGTTACTCACACAATGCAGTGTAGTGTTCAGAAGCAGTCACTCAGGACATACTGGTGGTGGATTCAATGCCTGCAAACAGGTTTTGGACCAGTCAAATCTGCAACGATTAAGGGCTCCTGTCAGAGAACTCGAAGTGCACTCAAAGCAGGCTATAGCTGCATTTCATATCACATATCGTACGCTGGGCATACATACAACGTCTATGATCATTCTTCTGATTCCACACCCTCGGCATCGTGGAGTGTTGGCTGCCCACCATCTAGCGCGATTGTCATCTACTCGACGGGACCGGAGGCAGGCTTGGTGATTGTTGTTGGCTGGACCGTCTGGGCAGCGGCCACACCCGAGGCGATACCGGTACCAGCGTTGGTGCCCTGGACGATGACGCTGGTGCCCTTGAAGGCAGACAAGCCTGTAGCGCCGAGGTTTGCGCCTGTCTGACCGACATCTAAATGCGGACAGATCTCACGATCAGCCATCCGCTCCTGATTTCAGACCCCGTCATTCGAAAAGGGATGATGATACCACTGTTTGCTTGGCTGGACATACCTTGAGCGACGCCCTCAGCCTTCCCGCCGAAATTGTGCTCGACGGCTTTATGCGCCGACTGACTGAGCGCTCCCCCGACAGTCGTCGCTGCGCTAGCCACGCCCTTGGCCGCGGCGGCGACTTGGAACCAGCCTTGCTCGGCCACTTTCCTAAAGTCGCTCTTCTCGCCCTCGGGCACGGGCTCAGAAGGCCTAGCGATAGTGTCGGGCAAGTACGACCCGACTTTTTTGCCTCCTTCGTGGATCACGCTGCCGATTTTGCCCGCGACTGACTCGGCGGTCGTGGCGATTGACGCAGTGCGCGTGTTGGCTGTACTAGCTGCCGACGCCAGTGCGTCCGACGGGGGAGCCGGATGCTCAGGATGCGTCTTCGTCACATGGCTATGTATCATATACGATATCAGTGATGGAAAGGGCCAAGTGGAAGCGAAAAAGTCGTACTCACCGGTCAGTGTAAGCGTTCAAGCGCGTGGCAAGCGCGGTACCAGCGAACGTGAAAGCACCGCCGATAGCCTCGCCCCAGCCCTTGCCGGTCGTGGAGATGATACCGCCTTCGTCGTCATCATCGACGAACAGTACGCGTTCGTCCCATTCCCCTTGTGCTTTGAGCACTTCCTCGAATTTGGCACTGAGGGCTACAGTTGCTTCCCACTCGCCCTGCGAGGTACTAAAGTCCCAAATTCGCGTCGTCAGCGTACGATAATGCGTGATAATTGGATGGTGCGCAGCTTCGAGCTCCATCAGCCAGCAGACACGTACCTAGGCTTGAACTGGATCTTGACTTGCCCGATGGGCGCGCCGCCATCAGCCGGCACAGGGCTAAAGACATAGCTCGCGTGCTCATCATTGGCTCCCACTTTCCTCAATGGCGAGTTGGGCAAGATGGGGAACGACGCGGCGCCAATGCTCAAGGTCAGAGTTTGAGCAGGGTGCAAAGGGGGATTGGCAGGGAGGAGAGTCAGCGTCAGGTCGCCCGTGGAGAGGGGAAGCGGCGCTGACCCCGGCGTAGGGATGTGGAGCGCGGTCGTATTCGGGATCTCTATCAGAGTCGTCATTGTGGGTTCTGCGTTCTGTGTCTGCTGATGTCAGAATAAAAGTGGTGGTGGTAATGTAAGAGCTTGATATTGATTGTCAGTAACTTGCTCGTGGTGAGCGTGGTTGCAATCAGTTGCTACGCTGGTGGAGTGGAGGCGTTATGGTAGCGGGATCAAATTGACGGCTCAAACGTCATCTCTGCCTGATCAGGCACGGCCAGTCCCCGATGCTTAGCAAATGTCTCCCAGACTGTACTCAGTGACAGCGACGACGGCGACCACAGCGACGAGTACATAAACACTCGAGTACCATATTGTCTTGAGCTCTATCCTGCCATATTCCCTCATCATAAACGCATGAGCCTCGTTTCCGCTCGATATATCAGTCAGACAGCACGCAATTGTCGATCGCTCACTGCCGTCTCACTCTATTCACCTCTTCGCACTACCTCTCACTCTATACGAAACAGCAAAAGTCACTTTCACACTTATCAGCCCATAATGGCCGCCGAAGATACACCCGAAAAGAAGAATATCACCTCCTGGGCGGATAAGTCTGGCTCGTTCAATCGCCAAGTCAGCTCATTCCGCGATCACCTTGAAAAGGACGGGAAGTTTCCTCCAGAGAAGGGTGAGTCGTGTAGCGTAGAGAGACGATTACATGGATGACGAACCAAGACTGAATATATCTCCTATTGGATGTAGACCGATACCATCTCTATGTCAGCTTGGCCTGTCCTTGGGCTCATAGGGCGTTGATCGTCCGCCAACTCAAGGGTCTGGAGGAGTACTTGGGTGAGTGTGCTCAGCATAGAGCATCTCCATAGTGATTCTCTGATGTCGCTGACTTCGTACGACAATCGCAGAGGTGTCGACTGTCCACCCACACATGCTTGAGGGCGGATGGCATTTCGTGCCATCTGACAAAGCGTCTGCCACGCCAGCTCCTGCGTCGGCACACGACAACGACACCTTCCCCGCTGCGACTGCCGACAAGCTGTACGGCTCGAGTCACCTGAAAGACCTCTATTTCAAAGCCGAGAAGAACTACGACGCGCGGTACACCGTGCCCATCATCTGGGACAAGAAGGGCGAGACTATAGTGAACAACGAGTCGAGCGAGATCATCCGCGATCTCAACTCGGCTTTCGACCATCTTCTTCCACCAGGCTCCAAGAAGGAGCTGGATCTGTACCCCACAAACTTACGAGCCGAGATCGACGAGCTGAATGAGTGGGTGTATAATGATATCAATAATGGGGTCTACAAGTCCGGCTTCGCTACGACCCAGGAAGCATATGAGAAGGCCGTCAAACCCCTCGCTGCAGGGCTGGACAAGGTCGAGAAGATCCTGAGCGACGGCAGAGAGTTCCTCGTCGGTGGTCAGCTCACCGAGGCAGATATCAGGTGAGTGACCTTGATCAAAGCTTTCTGCTGCAGACCGCAATCAAACTGAATAATGCTATCTGTTACCCTTGCACAGACTCTACACCACCATCATTCGATACGACCCAGTCTACTACGTCCACTTCAAGTGCAACTTCGGCCTGAGTGAGTTCGCATTTTTACATGTGTGTAGCCGTGCTCATCCATTTGCCCACACAGTTCGACACGACTACCCGCACTTGCACAAATGGTTGCAGCGACTGTACTGGAAGAACCCCGCGTTCAAGGACACGACCGATTTTGAGCGTGAGTCGTTGTCTCAAGCATGGATATATCAAGTAGGGAGGTCGAGGTTGAGGATAAGCTGATAACGAAAATACTATTGCGGTCCGTAGATATCAGAGAGCACTACTTCTACTCGCACAAGCAGTTGAACCCGAATCGTATCGTCCCGTACGGACCAAATGTCGACATCGAGCCATTGAAAGAATAGAAAAGCGGCGGAAGGCAGCGGCGGCCAAGAATGAAGACAGCAATCATAGCCCATCAGCATGCATATAATCGAACTTCACGTTCCTTTCACACCTTAAGTCAGACTATTGCACTGCTGATACTGTACAAGGCGCCACTTGGCAGACTCGCGACTAACCTTTGTCCCGTCCTTTGTATTCCGTGCGACGTGAACGACGGATACTATCAAAGGGGCTCGTGGCTATGACCGAGATAACATCAGCACTATCAAAATTGCATCGCTGATTACCATCAACGTGTTGAGAGCAGAAGGGCTTGAGCTCAGATAGATCTAAGCTAATCGTATATTCGGCAAGATGGCTGATCGAGACACACGTTCATCTTACCCGCCTACCACGACGGCATACCCGACATCACCAGGAGGACGAAGCTCGATGCCTTTCCTCTATTCCACAGCCAGACCTCCGACCGGTTTCTCAGAGATGGAGACGGCATGGTCACAGCCGAGCCATATAACCGCGCACGGCCACCACGGCCATGCTTCTTCGCCTGCGCCGCCCGTACCCGCCCTCGTGCATCGTGCGACGAACCCTTCCGACGACGCTTTCGTCAACGCGCGAGCTGGGGTTGGTGAAGGGCGCACACTCGGCGGCGAGGGAGAAGGAGGAGAAGAGGCGGGAGAAGGGGAAGAGGGAGAAGAGGGAGAAGAGGGAGAAAAGTATACAACGGAGCTGTACGAGCGGAGCGACTGGGACAGCGCTTCCCGCGCACAGAGATGGCCGATGACCGGAACGGGGACAGCGTGGAGTCGCGCCTCGTGGGCCGTCCCCAACACCGCTGGGACAGCGCTCCGCTTTACGCCCGCTCCTGGCGCTGGAGGGGAATTAGCCGGGATCGCAGAGGATGAAGAGTGGACCAGTTCATCCCGCAGCTCACGCGTGGGTGTGCAGTACGTCTACGATCAGAATGGCATCATGGCTAGTCCGGCAGAGATGACTGCGAATCTGGAAGGTGGGGTATCACCGTACGGAGCCAGTCGAGCGTATGGTGGACAGCGAAAGTCGGCTGCGCCATCGGTCTTGGCGCTGGACTACCTTGCCGAGCATGAACGCATTGCCGATCACGGGCAAGACCCATCAAACCCATTCGCTGATTCTGGAAATGCGCTGAAGCTGGCAGAAGGAGGAACGCGCCATCGGACATCTTACGGCGCGCAACCGACACCAGATCTAGATCGTGGATACAGGCGGACTCAGGGCCCAGCAAGCGTAGTAGGAAGAGTAAGCGTCGCAGGCGTCGGGGACGTAGCAGCTGGAGCCGGGGTAGCAGGGGACTTCAACTTGATTTCCCCTGGAGCGCAACAGCGTCTGGGGAGGATGTCCGTCGCTCCTGCGCGCTACACCATGCCACCACGGCGTCATCATCCTCGCCAGGCTTCTCGCTCTGCCTCTGGCTCTTGCAGGGATGAGAAGGACTACAACAGTCATAGTAATAACCATCTGGCTCTCTATCCCCGTTCTAACCCTGCTCCTACGTCGCTCGTAGCCCGAGTCAAGGCTTCGTCAGCAGGAAGGAAGTGGATTGCGTATCGCCCGTTCATCAGCCCCGTTCTCACGTTGATAGCCGCGCTGATCCTCACGATCAATAACGGGACGAGCACGAGTGCCTTTTCAGCGTATTTGCGCGTCGATAGTGGAGTGTTCGACGTCTCGCGTGCTGGAGGCGATGTGGCGTTGGGCGCGTGGGGGTGGTGTCAGGCTGATGTTGATAGGTGAGTTCCCAATGTCCGACGAGCCTCAAGCTTCGTCTAGATGGAGAGCGCCGTCTTCCGGCGCGTGAGCGTGTCGAGTAGACGGACACTGTCGCTCGTCATTAAACGCTGACAGGTTTGACAACTCACAGCCCAACGTGCCAGGCGTATAGTGAAGGGGACTTTGCCAATAGCTCTGGCAGCTTTCTGATTCCTGGCAAGTGAGTTGCCGCATACCCAACGCTGTACCGTCATCAGTATCTATGAAAGCTGACGAGTGCTCCACCATATTCCTCCCCGCAATTCACTCGCGCAACGTACAGCTCAACACTGTCCAACCTCTCCTCCCTCCTGACCGCTCTGACAGTACTCACCTGGCTTCTCGCAGCCTACCAACTAATAACAGCCTTCCTGCACTTCTACCTCTTCTTCATCCTCTCCATCCCCTTTGCCCACTTCGCCACAATCGCATCGACGCCCGCGCACGCTTTATCGAACGGCGCGGAGATCCCCGCAGAGGAGGCGGTGGCTATTGCCGAAGTTGATTTGCGGGTGCGGTGTGAGCGGCCCCCTTACGATTATGGCTGGGTGTGGTGGAGTTGGTGGGGGCATCGGAGGTCTCCTATCTGGGTGATGTGGGGGGTCTTGGTCCAATGCCTCGGACTGGCCGAGGTGAGTCACGGCCCAGTATTGCCGTGTTAGAATTGGACTCGCTGAGTCGTATTGCAGTTCGTTGTGGCGTTCATGCTCAAACGTGCCATTATCTCAGCTACAAGCACGGCATCCAGCAACGTCACGCTAGGGTGAGTGTTGAGTCTCCCCGTTGGTGATATGAGCGGTGCGACAGTTTGCGTATAGACCGAACTGACACTTATTGCGTGACTTGGCTTCTCCCGCGCCGTAGTGGTGGAGCATACGTGCCCATACTCGCCGTGTTGCTCACTCTCGACATGTTCGTCGCAGCAGTGCAATACCTGTTGAAAGCTGTAAGTATCTGTACGCTCTCGTCATCCGTCGACGTTGTCTGCCACTTTCAACCTCTTGCTACAGTGCCAGGCTTGTACTGTAGCTGCCTGCCAAGCTGATAATCATACGTGATCGCGCTGCACAGAAAAGTAACTTCAAGACATTCCTCAACCCGCCCGCACCATCCCCCTCTGCACTCCTCCTACCAGCCTCTGAGAAACCGCTACAGCACTTCCGACCGCACACTAACGCCTCGTCATTCTTCGCTCCGCGACGAACGACTCTGGATCCACTAAACCATTCTGGGCATTTCCCGATTGATCACTCTGCTCCGCCTGTGCCGCCCGCGTACAATGGGTACAGCGATGACTTCGTTGGAAGTAACGCCGGAGTCGCCGGAGCCGCTGGCGGCGGATGGGCAGAAGGGGAAGGAGGAAGAGGAGGAAGAGGAGAAGGGGGAAGGGGACAGTCGGTCGACCCGGAGACGGTACGCTGGCTCGCGGCGTACCCGCACGACGCAGAACTCGTGCCGCTAATCAGCGATCTGCGCGCGGGGCGGGAGAATGACGATTTCCTCCTATCCGAAGTGGGGCTGTTGTACTTACGCCCAGAGGCTGATCCCACCAATAACAACACCAACGGAGCTGGCTCAGCAGCAGCGGCAGCAGCTCTGCTTGTGCCGCCTCAAGGCGTTATTAGAGCAGAATTGCTACATGATGCTCACATCGACACTCACCCAGACTTCACCACGTACCAAGACCAAGACGGAGCAGAAGCGCATAATGATATAGAAATCATGTTGGCCGTCCTGGGAAGCACCTTCTGGTGGAACGGAGTAGCCAAAGATGTGCAGGCGTATATCGCGTCGTGTCCCGTCTGCGCCCAGCGCAAGCGGCTGGACGAGATTGAAGCTAAGACCGGGATGACAGAAGTGGCATTTACGGGTATCACAGGCTGGACGGGAGGTGAGGGCGGCGTCGACACGGCGTGGAAAGCTGGTGAGAGTGCTATGGCGGCTGAAATGGCCGTGGCGCTCCGACGCGCTCAAGAGGACGAAGGGCAAGGTGTTTGAGTGGAGTGGAGCTCGGAGCCTAGTGGGCGTGATGGCATGCAGAATGCGCGATGATGTACATGGTCTACATGATCTACAGACATATATGTATCTAACACTACAAAGTACAGAGGAGGAGGTGTCGTAAGAGCTAATCATCATGAGGAGAATCGTTCAATGTAATGTCAATACTTCCGCCGCCATTCTCATCTACCCCAACCCCTCTATTCATGCCCGATTTTCCGCAATCGGGTCGACCCCGCTCTTCCCTGATGCCAGCTGACCAGCTGCGCTCTCTTGTCCGACTTGGCTTCCCACCACGATCAGCTGCGTCCAAAACTCAATCACCCTATCCTGCTCTGGCATATCACGGAGTTCAAGCCTTCCGATCTTCGAGCATGCCATGACGTTCCTCTCGCCCGGTAATCACGCATCGCCCTCGCCCCAACGGCGGCGGCGGACGACCTCCAACTCGGCCAATAGCCTATTGGCTTCCTCATACCTCTTCTTCACTTCGCTGTCGTGATCATCAAGGACTTCCATCTCCTCATCGCCACCGTCGCTCGCCACACCGTCAGACTGCGGCGCGTAGACCTGGGGCTCGAAATGGGATTGGAAGGGGGACGAGTCGGGAAAGTATCCCGACTGACGATAAGGGTGTGGCGAAGTCAGGTGTGGAGTGGAAATGAGCGTTTGAGTCGAGTCTGGCGTATATGTCTGTGCGTTGAGGCGAGCGAGATGCTGCATATCGCCAATGCAAAAGTTAGCGTTGATGCCATTGCATGATATAAGCTAACTTGCCAGATTATGCAACAGAGAGTTTTGAGCAGCATACTCTTCGCCCCATTCGCGGCGCATTTCCTCGGGGTCCATCTCCATCATTGGGTCATGCCCTGGATCTTGCTCGAAACCTGCTTCGTTCCTCGTCCAATCGTGATTATGAACTTGACTTGAGCTCTTGTACCTGAATGGCGAGCTTGTCGGGGGGAGGTTCCGAATAGGAGAGGAAGACATGAGTGGGTCTGGCTGGGAATAGACATTGCGGGCGTAGCTTGGTGAGAGGTGGTCGGTACTTGGAGAAGGCTGGGACTGCTGAACTGGAGCGTTCTGTCGCTCCCACTGTCGCGCGCGACGACGTTCGATTCCCGCCATTGATCTACGCAGAGCAGCGGAGCTGCTCTCAGCTTGGGCTGGCTGCGAGGATATATGATGCTCATGCTTAAAGTATGATGCTGAGGCAGCGTCGTTTGTCAATGAACCGCCTGGCGAGTTTCCAGGATTACCAGGAGCATTCCCGTCGCTCATCCAGAATCGTTCCTCTCTTCTTCGCCTCTTGAGCACCATATCTAGCGGCGAAGCGAGATCGGGCTCGAATGCTGGTGAGGGCGAGCGAGGCCGCTTATGCCGCTGCGGTGGTGCAAGCATGGTGGATACAGTGATCGCCGAGATACTGTTCACTACCAGAGTGTTTGTCCAAGTCCTCCAGGTCGAAAGAGGGAAGGAGGAAGAAGTCGAAGGAGGCTGTGCGGACCGAGAAGTGTCTTACCCTCGTGTGACCATCGCGCGTACAGTGTTGTGAGGATCGCCTTGGCGGATGTTGCCCTCGGGTCTGTTATGAGTTATATGTAGTTCTCGCTGAAGCTGTGTCGAGTGAGTAACGGTGATACTTGTGAAGAGATGAATGAGCAGTCGCATGTGTAATCGGCACTATTGATATCTCGGTCTGTGCACCAACTTGTATTGATTACGTTTGACCTCATCACCTGATGACGAGAATTGATTCCGCTCGCAACATCAAAAGTTGACAAAAGTTGACTTGCAATCGTCATATCCTGCACAAACCCTCTCAATCCAACGATCGCATCGGGCTACTCCCTATCCAGCATCACGGCAGGACGCGACTACGATGGCGAACACACAGGGCGACTTCGGAGGGGGGTCAGACTTCATTTCGTTCGAGCTCTCACCGCCCCCCGACCAGACTTCCACTTCGTCTTCGCGAGCACCTCCACCGGTATCTACACCCAACGCTTCTGGTCCTTCGCGCACACCGATCTCGGGCCCAGGCTCAGCTTCTCTGCCATCGAAGCCGGAGTCTGCTAGCTCGCAGCGCAAGGGCAAACGGAAGGCCTCTGATGCGGAGGCGAGCTCCCAGGCGACACCTGTAGGAGGAAAGAAGAACAAGCGCGATGAGAAAAAGGGGGCTAATGGCAATGGCAATGGCGGTCGAGACGGGGAGACCGGTCCACGTAATTTGAAAGAAGAGAGGATGGCCGCCGAAAGACATGCGCCGTGGTCAGATCTGGTGGATTGGGAAGGATGTCGCGATCCCGCAGAAATGTCAGTATCAGCTTGCTGATGACGTTCCCGAGATTCGAGTTGAGCTGATCTCAATACAGGCTGAACGAAGAGATCGTCGCGTTCTACAAATACGTTTCGCCCACAAGAGCAGAGTTCGAAGTCCGCCTGTACATCATCGAGCTGATTACTCGGGCGCTCCTCAAGCTATGGCCAGATGCAGAAGTGACCCCGTTCGGATCATGGCAAACCCAGCTGTACCTGCCTCAAGGGTACGTCGCTCTACCTTCTCAAATCAAATCAATGAGAGATGAGTACACGGAGCTGATCTGACGTGTCGCTCTTAGCGATATCGACTTGGTGGTCTCCAACAAGAACTTCTCAGAAGCCAACAAAGCGAGACTCTTAACTGAAATGGCTAGAGCAATGCGGGTGGCCCGTATCACCGATGTCGTAGCCATCATCTCCAGAGCGAGAGTCCCAATCATCAAATTCGTCACCAACGAAGGTGAGTACAACTCCGTATTTTCCAGCTGTCCAGGTGACTGACTACATCTTACCAATCTGATAGGCAAGCTCAACGTGGACATCTCGCTGAATCAGACAAACGGTATCTCCGCTGGCAAGATCATCAACCAGTACCTTGACGCGCTGCCTGGTGCTCGACAATTGATCCTGGTCGTCAAATCCTTTCTGAGCCAAAGATCCATGAACGAGGTGTACACTGGCGGCTTAGGAAGTTATGCGGTGATCTGTCTCGTCATCAGCTTTCTTCAAGTAAGTTTCATCAGACTCGTCACGTCAAGCACGGCTGACATCGGTACTCAGGTGCATCCAAAGCTTCGTCGATCAGAGATGGATCCTGAAGAGAATCTTGGTACCCTCCTGATTGAGTTTTTCGAGCTGTACGGCCGAAACTTCAACTATCAAGATGTCGGACTATCAATACGGAAAGGCGGCTTCTATTATCTCAAGTCATCACGCGGATGGCAACGCCCCAACCAAAGCTTCCTGCTCAGCATCGAAGATCCTCAGGATCGAGGTGAGCTTTCGTCCTTCCCTTTGGAAACAACACTCTTGCTAACTATCTGAATTCATGCCCGCAGACAACGATATATCAGGCGGCTCTTTCGGTATTCGACAGGTCAAGAACACCCTTGCTGGAGCATACGAGCTGCTGTTGATGCGTCTTTTCGAGAGAGCGGACGAGATGAGCGGTCGAAAGTCTGGGCGCAAGCAGAGAGATTACGACCCGGACAGGATGAGCATCCTTACCGGTGTGATGGGCATCACGAAGGAGGTCAGCTATCATACTTCGCCAACGGTTGTGTAAACACATGCTGACTTCCAAAATATCATAGACGCTGAAGCAGCGCAGCGACATTGAGCGACTGCACGCCGAGGGACGACTGCAACGATCCTTGGGTATACCGGAAGGTGCGGATCCCGAGCATTACGTGACCAACTACCGCCCTCCCCCACTGCACCTACTCAAGCAGACCGATAAACCTTCGAAGCGGGATCGAAGGGATGTACGCTCAAGCGAGGAACCTCGCTCGTACTCGAGACGAGGAGGAGATGGCAGTGCGCTCGGTGTCGGAGCCATCATTGTCGACGATGACGAAGTGCCTAGTGAGGATGACTACGATAGCGATTTTGACGACTACGAGGACTACGCCGAAGCGCTGTTCAAGCAGGCTGGTAAGCGGGTGGAGGCAGCTTTACCCGCTACGAGATCACAATCTCGCAATCCTCCCAATGCTCCCAATGCTGCCAATGCTCCAAAGGCCCCAAAGGCGTCAAATACTCCCAAGCCCAAAGAAGTCAAGCATGTCGTGCCGGAGAGCGGCTCGGAAGACGGCGAGATTGTCGAGGTATTCCCGAACGCCTCCACACCTTCAACAACCGCGCAGAAGGACCGATTCGCCAGCGTATCAGAGGACGAGACCAGGAAAGAGAGTGAGGAGGAGGACGACTCGCGTTACGCGCTCAGTGCGTCGAAAGCGAAAGGGATATCAAGATCAATATCCAAGGGCAAGGCGCAACGAAAGGACGAAGTGGACGAGCTATATTCGATCTCGGGCTCGAGCTCGGACTTGAGTATCGAGATTGACGAGCTAAACTCGATCTCGGGATCGAATTCGGACAACGATGCTGATCATAGGAATGGCAGGAATGGCAGGAATGGCAGGAATGGCAGGAAGGAGGAGAACGTCAGCGGTAGCAAGCAGAACCAGACCCAAAACCAAAACCAAAATAAAGGCAAAGCGTCGCGAGCGGCTAAAGAGGCCAGGCGGGCTTTCTGGGCTGCGAAAGGCGGCGCTGGAGTGGGCGGCATGGCAGAAGACGATTTTGAGGATGGTACCGATTTTATTGGTCTGGATTAGTAGCTTTGTCACTGTCAGTAACTTCGTCGATGATCTATGGCATTATGTGCATGTTAGTGGGACAAGGTTGTAGATATCCTGAGCATGTAGTGACAGCACGATAATATGTGACACACATGGTATTTTATCATCCAGTCCCACTCGGCAGACGGTACGCTGGTGGATGTCACGGGCCTCTTGGCTTGTCCATCGTGCCCACCTCTTCCCCGATCGATTGTACGTGACAGATGCTCGATCATGATCGAGGGAAGGTGATCGAGGGAAGGTGCCACAATCTCAGTCACAATGCCACATCATCGCGATACCATATGGCGTGATGATTGGGAAGACCAGAAAGCAGTAAAATGGGGGGGAACTGTAACATAGCTTCAGGGTAACGTGTTTCCCCCTCGACCCACTTTTTTTTCTTTCTCTCCCTCTTGTCCGATCATTCTCCAACATTCTTCTTCTTCCTCCTCTTCATCCTCTTTTTTTCCTTCTCATTCACACCCCTCTACACACTTAAAAACAGTAATCAAAGCAAAATGGTCAAGTCCGCTGTCCTTGGTTACCCCCGTGTCGGTACCAACCGTTCCGTCAAAAAGGTTAGTAACCCCCACTCCATCCTTCGCAGCGCGGGGCGGCTTTACCGCCCGATCGCACGTTTCTTCCCCTTCACGCTTTGCAGAGAGGGGAAATCCAGCCACCTTTCACTCATACTCTCGTACTGACTCCCAATGATCCACTCCACAGGCCATCGAGTCCTACTGGGCCGGCAAGTCCTCCGCTGAGCAGCTCGCCGAGACCGCCAAGGCCGTCAGGCAAGAGCGATGGGAGTCCATCAAGAACGCCGGTGTCGACGTTGTCCCATCGTAAGTCAGCTGTTCCACAACGTATTGTGAAATCGAGCTGACAGTCGTATAGCGGTGACTTCACTCTCTACGACCACCTCCTCGACCACTCTTTCAACTTCGGCGTCATCCCCGAGCGATACGTCGAGCAAAAGCTCTCCCCCCTCGACACCTACTTCGCCATGGGCCGTGGTCGTCAAGACCGTGAGAAGGGCATTGACGTCGTTGCCTCCGAGATGGGCAAGTTGTAAGTCTGCTCTACTGGCATACATATTGCACAAGCTAACTCCCCTCTCAGCTTCGACTCCAACTACCACATCGTCAAGGTTGACCACGAGCCCTCGACCGAGTTCAAGCTCAACAACAACCAGCAACTCGCCGAGTACGAGGAGGCCAAGGCCCTCGGTATCACCACTCGTCCCGTCCTCTTCGGTCCCATCACCTACCTTTCCCTCGTCCGAAAGTCTCGTGACGCCCCCGCTGACTTCGAGCCCCTCGACCTCCTTGACAAGTTGATCCCTGTCTACAAGGAGCTCTTGTCCCAGCTCAAGTCTGCCGGTGTTGAGGAGGTCCAGATCGACGAGCCCATCCTTGTCCTCGACAAGTCCGAGTCTCAGGGTGCCCTCTTCAAGAAGGTCTACGAGACCCTCGCTCCCGTTGCCCCCAAGATCACCATCACCACCGCTTACGGACGCGTTGGCAAGTCTATCGAGTTCTTGAAGGACCTCCCCATCTACGCTCTCCACCTCGACCTCGACCGTGAGCCCAAGCAGCTCGAGGAGGTCGCCGCTGCCCTCAAGCCCACTCAAATCAAGCTCGAGCTTGGTGTCGTTTCCGGCCGAAACATCTGGAAGAACGACTTGAAGGCTTCCAAGGCCCTCGCTGAGAAAGCTACTTCCATCCTCGGTGCCGACCGTGTCGCTGCCGTCTCCACCTCGTCTTCCCTCCTCCACACCCCTATCACCCTCAAGGTCGAGACCAAGCTCACTCCCGAGCAAGTCAGCTGGCTCTCATTCGCCAACGAGAAGTGTGAGGAGGTTGCCGCTCTTGCCAGCGCCATCAACGGTCAGGAGTCTGCCGCCTTCGAGCAGAACACCAAGGACATCGCTGCTCGTCGTGAGTTCGAGCGCACTTCCGACTCTGCCGTCCGTGACCGCGTCGCCGCCATCACCGAGCAGCAGCTCAAGCGCAAGTCTCCCTTCGAGACCCGACGAGCTGCCCAGAAGAAGCACCTCAACCTCCCCAAGTTCCCCACCACCACCATTGGATCTTTCCCCCAGACCAAGGAGATCCGTGTCGCCCGTAACAAGTTCAGCAAGGGTGAGATCACCAAGGAGGAGTACGAGCGTGCCATGGAGAAGGAGATCGAGGCCGTTGTTGCTTTCCAGGAGAAGGCTGGTCTTGACCTCCTCGTCCACGGCGAGCCCGAGCGTAACGACATGGTTCAATACTTCGGCGAGCAGCTCAACGGTTTCATCTTCACTCAGCTCGGTTGGGTCCAGTCTTACGGCTCTCGTTACGTCCGTCCCCCTATCGTTGTCTCGGACGTTTCTCGTTCCGCCCCCATGACCGTCAGGTGGTCCGGTTACGCTCAGAGCGTTTCCAAGAAGCCCATGAAGGGAATGTTGACTGGTCCCGTCACCATTCTCAACTGGTCTTTCCCCCGTGCCGATGTCACCAAGGAGGTCCAGTCCAAGCAGCTCGCTCTTGCTCTCCGTGACGAGGTCGTTGACCTTGCCAACGCCGGCATCAAGGCCATCCAGGTCGACGAGCCCGCTATCCGTGAGGGTCTCCCTCTCCGAAAGGCCGACTGGGACAACTATCTCTCTTGGGCCGTTGACTCTTTCCGTCTCTCCACCTCTGGTGTTGAGGACGACATCCAGGTTCACTCGCACTTCTGCTACTCCGACTTCGGAGACATCTTCCCCTCGATCCAGGGTCTTGACGCCGACGTCATCTCCATCGAGGCGTCCAAGGCTGACCTC
Source organism: Cryptococcus sp. GC_Crypt_5 (assembly GCA_026538355.1). NCBI lineage: Eukaryota > Fungi > Basidiomycota > Tremellomycetes > Tremellales > Cryptococcaceae > Cryptococcus > Cryptococcus sp. GC_Crypt_5. The sequence goes on from JALPBZ010000080.1 coordinate 28,964, forward strand.
AAGTTGCTCGATGTCTTCAAGTCTTACGGCTACTCCAACGAGATCGGCCCAGGTGTCTACGACATCCACTCTCCTCGTGTCCCCTCGGAGCAGGAGATCAAGGACCGTATTGCCGCCATGGTCAAGGTCCTCCCCGCCGACCTCCTCGTTGTCAACCCCGACTGTGGTCTCAAGACCCGTGGCTGGAAGGAGACCGAGGAGTCGCTCAACAACCTTGTTGCGGCTGCTCGATGGGCCCGTGAGACTTACGCATAAGCCTAGTCTGCGTTGTCGCTCCTTTTCAAGACCATTCTTTGCATACGCAGCTTCAACAGGCTAGCGTGATACATTATATCCCCCTCATTCGTGATACCCCGTTTTTGTTTATTCCATGTGCTATATATTTCCTCTTTGTCATTTCTAGGGTAGAAGGGTTGACGACGGCGATGCCAATCACGGCCGCCATGATTAGTTGACGAGTATCGGGGTTGCTTTACTAGCAGTAGTAGTAGTAGCTGTAGATAGTAAGAAGTTTTAAAACAGAAAATGCAGTCTGTTCAACCGGCACAATCCCACCTGGCAGCTCCGAGCATCACACAAATAGATAGATGATCAACAATGATCCATGACAAGGTCTGAGATTGTCAGAGCGAGTTTGCCACTTTGAAATGATGGGAGAGCGTGGAATGATCGACGCGTCTAACCTTTAATTACAACATTACATTTGACTTCACCTCGTATCCACACAATAGCACGATCGTCTATCTATTCCACATGCAGTCTGACACGACATAGCAGTCTCTCACTCGGGATCATACGACTCATCGCTAGCTTCTTCCTCCAGCATCTCCTCGAGCTCGCAGAGCAGATATAGATGCAACACGATGTCATTCGGTTCGTTCCCGCTGGAGAGTCTTGGTTTACCGAGGGAGATGCTCGAGGCTGCAAATAAGGGTGAGCGCTTATTACGGCGCCCTGCAATATCTGAGCAGCTTCTAAATGATGTAGCAGATACTGACGAACCTACCACGGGCTCATAGCGAACCTCACGACGTCGGCCATAATGCTCTCGTCAATCCCCCGACTCGCGGATACGCTACGGTGCAAAGTGCCATTCGCCCAGGCTCTGGTCGGGGCAATAAGCGCGAAACTGTCACTGAAAACTAGGACGGCAGAAGAGATCTATCTCGCCGAACAGCGCAGTTGTCTCTGGCCAAAACCGGGAGATGGGAGTGGGAGTGGGAGTGGGAGTATGGGAGAAAGTAGTTCCTCAGCAGGCCCAAGTCGAGTCAGGGGCAAGTGGATCTCGACTGGGGACGAGGGCATGGATCGATGTCTCGGGGGTGGACTGCGCAGGGGGTGCTTGTATGAGATCACAGGCGAGAGGTGCGCGTGACCACTTTTCTTTTGACTGACTGCCGTTCTGTCATGAGTGACGAAGCTGATTTGATATCATCTCTTGACACTCAGCGCCGCGGGCAAGTCCCACTTGGCGCTCACGCTTGCGCTCTCGGCCCAGATCCCTTCGCTGGCGTCATCACCAGGCGGCGCCCTCATCCTCACGTCGGAGAGGGAACTATCGACCGATCGGCTCGTCCAACTTGCCAACTCCCTCCTAGCCACCCACGATCCCCATCCGCATCCTCCTCATCGCGAAGGGAACCGAGTCAAGGACTTACTTGATAATGTCCTCACCAATCGGATAGCAGACGTCGACGCGCTCGAACACGCGCTCATGTACGCTATACCTGGGCTGTTGGAGGCGCGGAAACGTGCTGCGGCTGCTGCCAAGAGGGAGCGAGCGATGGTCAATGGTCTTGCGCCTGAGAACGTAACTCGCGGCAGAAGTCATTCGGCGTCTAGCTCGACTTCGACCACTACTACTACCGGAACCACAACTACGTCCACTTCGAGACATCCTCGCTCAGCGCTCAATGGCGATGGCGATGTCAAGCCGATCCGTCTCATCGTCCTCGACTCGATCACGGCGCTGTTTCGCGGGGGGTCAAGTGCAGTCGACGAGAAGCCTACTGCTCCCTCATCGCTTTCATTGACCGAGCGATCAAAGAGGTTATGTGGAGTGGCAGACCAGCTGAAAGCGCTGGCTGTAGCGTACGACTTGGTCGTAGTGGTCATCAACCAAGTCTCGGATGTATTCACTCGCCAGAGGATAACGCCATCTTCGACACCCACTTCCTCTTTTGTTAATGCAACGCAAAGAGAGCCGTACGCCCCCCCTGGCGGACAACATTATGGCGCAGGCGTAGAGGGCGAATCAGGGCAAGAGCCGCCGATGTTATATGCTAGTCAGGCCAGATGGTTTTCCGGCCAAAGCGACGGCTTGAACAAGGAAGCTAGTCTGGGAATCGTCTGGGCGAACGCCGTCAATGTGCGGATCATGCTATCGCGTACCGGACGGAGACGACTGCTGCGCCAGGACGACCTGCGGCCCGTCAAGCGGCGCAAGCGGGAGGATACCGGCGATAACGAAGTTAATACACGGCATGTCGACGGTAAGGCAAGTACGGGCGTTGATGAGGCTCAAGGGGGCTTGAACGGGCTCGAAGCGGACGACATCAAGCCGACACTTATACGGAGGATGCACGTCGTCTTCTGCCCGTTCAGCGCATCCTCAACGATCGATTACGCCATAACTGAAAATGGACTCTTCACGATACCCGATAGCTACAAAGCCATCGATATAGTGGACAAAGTGCGTAAGCGCCGAGAGGCAGAAACGAAGGTCCGCGCGAGGGAAATGGAGGAGCAGAGACGTGATCTGGGCATGGGATCAGTTACAGCTGAAGCTAGAGCTGAAGAAGAGGAAGGGGATGGAGAGGATGGAGATGAAGACGAGTTGCAAGATGTCTTTGATGATTTTGGGGAGTTACCAGCGGAGTTTTGGGCAGAGTACGAATTTGGGCAGGGTCAAGGCGATGTGGCTGGGTTGGTCAGAGGTGCGCCCAGCGCAGGAGCAGTAGGGGATAACAGTGGGGTGGAGATGGTGGTGTAGTCAATTTGGGGCGCGCGATCTCATGAGATGTCAGTGGAATGTATAATGTGTGATTTGTGAATGGACATTGGGTCTGTAGCTTTGCTCAGCGTCATTCCGCCTGCCAATGAATTACCCAGAGACGGCAAGATAGCATGTTGGCATGATGTGCTCGAGCCAGTCTACCAAAAGAGATGTTACGCGTGACAACGCACGATGCTATGCAAATTGCGACCTACGCCTACTCCTCCTTTGCCTTCTTACTACTCTGACTCTTCTCCTCTTCCAGAGCGCGTTTCCTTGCCAAATACCTCTCTTTCGCTTCCCGCCTTTTGCGCTCAGCCTCTCCATCGTCGCCCTCTTTCCTCTTGCGCGCCTCCTCCTCCTCCTTCCTCCGCGCTTCTTCCGCTTCACGCCTCTTCTTCTCGGCGTCCTCGCGCATCTGGTCCGCAAGGCGCTTGCGCTCCCTCTCCATGCGCTCGGTGTACGACGCCGCCGTGCCCACCGCGCGACTCTTGTATGGTCCGTCTGCCAGCCCGCCATTCCGCTGAGAAGTCAATAGTGAATTCGGGAGGTTGGACGCAGGCTTCTTCATTATGTTCAAGCCTGCTTTCAGGAGGGAGCGCTTATCCACCACTTCGCCCTCGTCGTTGATCTCCACTTCCTTCCCCGTCTCCTCGTCCAGTTTGCTACTCCCAGCAGCGGCTTTGGCCGTTTTGGCTTGTTTAGCCTCTTGAGCCAAGAATGGATCGAACTCCTCTTCGTCGTCGTACGATATCGTCGTGGACGTAGGTGGTCTGATCGCTAATGATGGTCCGGCTCCAGAACCAGATCCGGAACCAGTAGATCCTGACGTCGCAGCGACGGCCGCGGCGTGTTTGGCCTCGTCTGTATCGAGCATCGATTTGTAGAAGGCTGTCAAGCCGGGGCCTTTCTTGCCTTTCCGAATCGCCTCTAAGCGTTGAGTTGGGGGTCAGCTCATCATCATTCGTGACGAAGAAGGTAGAGTCCGACTCACCCTCACGAGCCTTTTCCTCCGCTTCGGCCTTGCGCACGTCCTCCATCTGCCTCTTATAAGCCTCCGTGACGAACTTTTCCTTATCCTGGAACTCGTCCCCCTCCTTTTCTCTTTCGAGGGACAACATCTTCTCCTCGGCTCTCAGCCTATCGAGTTTGCGCGTCTCCGCCGATGCGCGGAAACTGTCCATGTACTTTGGTTTCCGGTCCGCCGATTCTGCCTTTTTGGCAGACTCGGCAGCGCGCTCGGCGGTCTTCATTGAGTCGTAGACTGAGTCGTAGTCGAATACGTTCTGGTCAATTGCCAGAGCAGCTTCTTGCGCTTTGCGCTCTGCGCGAGAAATCAGGGACGACTGCTTCATCGTCGGTGTCGCTGTCGCTGTCGACTTCGCCGTTGGCCGACTGGGCCCAGCTTGCGATGATAGTAGAGCACGAGCAGGAGCAGCAGCAGGAGCAGACTCGTCGTCGTCTTCTGCGAAGAGCAACGCGGGCGCTTTCTTCGTTGATCCTGACGTTGAAGATCCAGGTTTACCGCCAGCTCTCGCCATTAGCATCTCGAGGTTGGATTTTGGCGCTGGAGCTGGCATCGTCGACGGTCCACCTTTCGATGTCGAGTTGCCGTTGCCATTGCCATTGGTTGTTGCTCCGCCGCCAAAGGAGAAGGAAAATTTGGTGCCATTCGCGCTCGACATGGCGTGCTGAGAAGTTCTGTTTATGTAGCGTTAAGTGGTAGACAAAGGCCAACTGACTACATATAATCAAGACTGGCTTGAGAGTGCTCTCCTACGAAGGGTATCCGGGTTACGTAACATGGGCGCTGAACGGGAGTGGCAAATCCCTTGTCGTGCCTGGCTTGGCCCTCGTTAGTCTCTCGTCATGACACTGCATCAAAACAATTTACACTATTTACGACGTTGCTTCTCACCACATAGATCTACTCTTCTACTGCACGCCCCCAAATCATCGCTGAGCAAACACAGTCAATTGTACCAGCTCAGAAAGTTGATCTGAAATTCACCACTCGACGAAGACGACAAAAGCCAAGTAGAACTATATCAAGTAAAAAGTCAAGATGGGCTGGTCATGTTCGTCCTCTGCTCCCGCTTATCAGTACCAGCACTAGGACACAAGGCTGACCAAAGTGCATCACGCTTGATACATGGTAGATCACAAGCGGATCCCTATCATTCCTAGAGTAAGTGCATGACCACAATTCTACAACTTTGAAGCTTCGGTTCAGTCACATCGTGGATCATGGCATGTCGAAGGGATAGACGGGGCTTATCTGCTTTCGATGATCTGGTTATCTGTAATACCCGCTGATATCTCACTTCAGGTGGTCTATCTCAACATCAACGGTTAGTCTTACCCACGCTCAAGTCCTATCACAGTGATAAGTCGGGGGTTCCACGGGCATGATATTGACGATATACGTTCTACGTGTCTGTGCTTTAGGTAAACGCTGGTCGATAAGTTTCGGAAAACACATGACGTACAACCACTAGAGAGGTCTTCGAGCATTCAAGGCGAGTCAACAGACTATACCAATCAGACCATAACATATACACTGACACTTCTCCTGCCAGTTTGTCACAGCCCACACTCCGCTTCCACAGCCGGCCAGCCTATTTTGCTGGTCACTGGTCATATTTCCCCTTCGATATTTACAGCATATAGACACCTTCTCCGCTCTACTTATAATTCCAACCCTGTATGACATGATGACATAACGTATCATTCTTTCGTGACTGTACAACAAGAGTATCCCTAGCTGGTCGACCCGTTCCCCCTCCCCTCTTCCCCGAGATACCCTTCCTCACCTCTTTACCCATTTTACTACAACGAACGTCCTACTGTTCACATCAATCATCTTCGGTGGCTGAGGCTGGCCGCAGCACGGCTGCCTTCTTCAATGGCGAGCTGACCTTGGCTGTAGCGCATCATGATCAGCACCCACATCTGACGTAGCTGATACACTTGCTCGACTCACGCGCATACATCATCGATTTGCGTCTCGCTTCGGCGACGTCGAGCACTGTATTGCGTCTCACTATCAGAAATGCAGCTACCTGGCTCGTAGAATGAGAGAAATCACATACGAGCTTGTCTCATACTGTTGTTGGCAGGTGCAGCAACACCTTGAGATGCAATGAGCCTTTTGGGTTCCATCGATTTGCGTCGCTGTACCAGGACATAATAAGCACTTATCCCTCTTATCTCCGCGAAACTCGATGACTGGCAGAAGCGCGGACGCACCTTTTGGAAGACGTCCTCCTCGCTGACGTCCACACCATAAGGCTCCTCCTCGAGCCTCTTGCCCACCTTCTTGCTCTCCGTCACCCACTTGATCCCGACTATATGCGGCTTGGGGTCTTCCTGCTTTCTGTACCAAGTCAACGTGGACGATTTGCCGGATTTGTAGATGATATGAGTGCAAGATTCCGTCGGCCGCGTCAACACCTATATCAGGACCAACATATTAGTGTCTATCATCGCTGGATGAGGCTGATGAGATTTGACGACTTACCCTTGCTCCGAGACCTTTCAAGATATCGATGAAAACCCTCGAGGAATCGTCTCCTTCCGAGGTGCGCACATCGACATACGCCACAATACCCTTGAAACACCCTCCACCGTTGGTCGAGCATAACAATGCAGCGATGGATCTGTCAGCCGCGCCATCACCGTCGGACGTGACAGACGTGTCGGCAGGGTTGATCGACAGTCTCGATCGGGGAACAGTCGAGCTCGAGGCAGAAGCGGAGAGGTTACTTGGTCGATCCTCAACTACCCGCGCAGTTATGGGCATAGCAGCAAAGCTGATTGCGCTTGACCGCTTGACGGGTTCCGATGTGCTCGATGCAGACTCTTGGCGCCTCGCTTTGAGCTTGTCAAGTGCCTCACTAAGCCCAGCTAGACTTTTCGATGTCTCGTTGGAAAGGCCTTCTCGGCGGGACGTGCTCAAGCTGAGTCTCGCCCGAGGCCCTGGCGCAGACACCGATCTTTGCTGGCGGCCGGGCGATAGCAAGGTGTCCAGTTGACCCTCGGTGTCTTTCGACGTTGAGGGTGCAGAAAGGTTACGCGGAGGAAGGACCGGGTTTGAGACCATCCTTGGTGTAGGCCGTTCAAGAGGTCCGGAGCCGAGCGACGACGGATACGAGGGTTTGCGCTTGACTATGGGCGTACTCGAAGTGGCTTGTGCTTCTGGAGCGAAGGCAGAAACAGTGCTGGATGACGAGATGAGCGAAGGTCGCGTGGAAGGTCGTCGTTCTGGCAGAGACCCTAGAGTGGGCTTCTTCATCGTTGATGACGGGACCCCTGTCTTGACGCTGGATATCTGCGTGTTCGCTGAGCTGCGCGGAATTCGACTTGGCGGCGGCATAATATTGACAGCCCGAGTCGATGCGCTCTTGCGTAATGGAGGGACTGAGCTGACGGCAGTCGAACTCGTGAAGATCGAGCGAGTCGCTGGGGCCGTATCAGCGATTAGCGTGGTTTCAGGAAGACCGACGGGATGGACGTGTTGCTCTGAAGGCTCTGCAGACCCTGCAGTACCTGTTGATCCGGCCACAGCAGGAGCTATTGTCGGTTGCTCCCTCGTCCCCTCCTCCGTATTTTCCTCGAGTATTGCTTGTGCGCTTGCTACAGCGACGGCGGAGGATAATTGCAACACTGTCGCAGCTGTAGTCGCCATATCCTCCGACCGAATGGCTTTGGAATCCGCTGGCTCCGGCTCCTCGTGCCTGATTGGAGCCATTGCGGGAGTAGAAGTAGCCTTCATCGGAACCTTCGCGAACATAGCTGTCAGTGTAGTCTGTCTCTCCCTCGCGGAGTGAGACGCAGCCGCGATTCGACTGTGTAGAGGTGATACAGCAATAGGACGCGTGGAAGGAGTGAATCCGAGCAATTTGCTAGATGGAGTAGCGGTCGGAGTCGTTGATGTGTTAGACAGCGGTCTTGCTTGGGATCGCAATGGATCAAAGACCCTCCTTGGCGAAGGCGCAGTGCGGGATACTGTTGGGGGTGCAAGGGTTGCGACTGCTGGCCCCGTGGGATCGGGGGACTTCATGGTCGATATGGCAGAAGGAGTTGCAGAGAGGGAGAACAAGCTCGAGTCGGTGATTTTGCGAGGTGTAGCGAGGGTTGAAGGCATTTTGGACAGGTTCATTCGTCGGAGTGAAGATGGCATCTTGCTTAGCGGAGCCTCGTCGACGTCCATATGACCTTTTCTCGGCGTCGTCATCTCGTCCGCTGCCGAGGTTACTACAGACTGAGTTGGCCGTTCTCGCATACGTGGTGGGGTGGGAGGTCGCGCGACCACGTTGATGGATGGGGAGGTTGACGGACTGGCATTCTCTCCGTTTTGTATACCCGTACGCAAAATGTCGCGAGCTGGCGTCGGGGGAAAGGCGACATGAGGTGGATGGGAGATGGTGGAGTCAGAGACGAGGACGGAAGGTGTTGACGAGGGTTGCTGAGGCCCCGAGCCATTTTGAGATTTGAGTGCCAACGGTTGGGCCGCTCGCGTCTTCATCGCTGACAAGGCTGATCCGTTATTCAACTTGGCGACTTTTGTCGGATGACCATCTGCATCCGCAGCCTTCCTCTTTCCAGCTCCAGCGAGATTGCCATCGTTCATCTTCTCCTCCAGCACGTTCATTGCGGTAGCAGTTTCCATCAACGGTCCTCTACTCCTGAGGTTCTTAGTTGACGAACTTCTGCCGATACTTCTAAGATTCTCGTTATTGGCGTAATGCTTAGTCGCGGGCTTGTCGGCCGCGAGCCGAGCCATAGACCGGGTCCTGGGAGCTAGCAACGACTGGGCGAGAGGTAGAGATGAGTGAGAGTGGACTTGGGTCTGGGGATCGAGCAAGACTGTGAATCGTTCTGAGCGGATGGAGGTGGTCTGCACCGACGTCGATGGGTTTGACGGTAGACGACGGCGGCGCGGGGGTGTTGACATGGTACGGAGGGGGGCTGGGCAGCGGGTACGGCGTCAGCACTACAGCGACGCAGCGATACCAAGGATGTGATAACAAAAGCTCGGGTTGGAGCATGCTTTGATGAGAGGGATGAGGCAATGTTGAAGCAAGGTATCGTTCAACTCACCTCGAGCTCAAGAAATCAGGCGCGTTGTTTGGACGTTGAGACGATATTGCTGCGCGACATCAAGCGAAAGATCTGCGTGTCGATGCTGGGGTATAGAGGTAGATGGGCGCTGGCAGCTCTCCGAATCGCGAGCTGCACACGATGGGGAGTGATATGTATACGAGTATTGGTAGTGTAACCTAGAAAGCTATTGCTTGTTGCTGTTGTTGTTGATAAAAAGTCCAAAGTCGAAATCGCTGTATTCAGGGGTAAAGTGACAACAAGGTTGTGTGTGCATCAACAACAAATCCATTTGTTTATCTCACAAAGCCAATGTGGCATTTCAAGTCTGTGATCGCAAAATCGCCTCGTACAATCTACGAAGCATCATTTGTCGTTGACAGAGCATTGACACCCGTTACTAAGCAGGTAGCCGCGGGGTAACTGCAGTAGAAAGGTGAGGCGTGCATCATGCATCTATGCTCCCTCCCTTCTTCACTAATATCAGCTCTTTTGTCCGTTCATAGTTCGCTTATGAGCAAGCAACACCAGTTGTCAGGACTGTGCTCACTCGTAATACAATTAGGCCTTGCTTGGAGCTTGGGTTGTAATAGCAAGAGGAATAACACATAGATAGAAAATGATGTATGTATCTTTGAAGAGGAGTACTAGACAATGTATGATAGTTTAGAACTAGCGACTCTCGTACGGTTGTTGGGTATCTAATGCCGAGGTCTCTAACACCAGTCCGCCTTCAAAGGATTTAACACTCCTACCTGTGACGTCTTGAGCGAAAGGATCTATGAAAGGGGGTGGTAGGCGGCAAGACGGGCCCTCCTCTTGCGCTGATCGCTGGTCCATATAGGCAGTCTGACACACGGAAGTTGGGGAGTATCTCTTCAATTCAACTATTTTGCCGCGGCTCGACCCATAACAAACAATTCATCATGTCTGCTCCAGGTCAATCCAAGTAAGTAGAAACAATCAATGAGGCGACCCTTCCTGTGCAGCGATATTGATTGCATCCTGTGTCTTCATATCCCATACGCATTCCGGGGGCTGATGCCATTATCTTACAGCACAAGCAGGACAAGCACCAGCGACAATAAATCTGGCAATGACTGGCAACACGTGTGGGCAGACGAGCCCACGGAACAGGGCTGGTCTCTCACTGCCGCCGAATTGGCGAGTGTCCAAAGCGGGGCGGAGACAAATTCCGGCTCCGGATCTCTCACTGTCCTTGGTATCCAGCAATCCCCGAGCGATAAGTGAGGTGACGCATCACAGTACCCATCCGTTTGGTTCCAGCTCAGGCATGGTTTAGTGATGTATACTGTAGCTGACAGCGCGCTGCCGGAAGCAGACGTCGTCGCGTTAGGCTTGGAGATGAGTACGTATTCGAGTTTGCTGATATCGCTCGCAGTGTGTAGTTCTGTGCATAATGTGCGTGACCTGACCTCGAAGTAGCTCCTACACCGTGATGATGACCGACGATGATTACAAAAGAATGAAGGCCGGTATGTAAGTATCCACCGCGGCGGCGTGAGGCATCGTGTCTTCGCTGACAGGCGTGGAACCGGTCTATCAGCAAGTCTGGGGCCAAACGATACCACCCCGAAGGCAGGTGGATAGCGGAGGGAGTGACAGTTGGGGATTATGTGGAGTTTAACAACGGATACCAGCTGGATCTCAGCTGGCTTGAGCGAGCCGGTACCCGGGTCCTCCCACAGTCCAACTGATACACATACAGTATTGTATGGCATTGCTTGGTTCACAGAAGAGACTTGACGAGCAGTTGACATACCTCGTGAAAAACTACCTCTCTCAGTATATACCCATTGTCACAAAGCAGTGAACACGGCCGTGAGTATTTCACTCGCAGGGTGGCATTCTGCTCTTTTACAGTAATCGTAGAATCCCCACGTACCCTCCCAGCACGCGTCGAGGTCATTAGCACTTTGCCACTTGTATGAAGTAAGGCGTCAGAGGGATGGCGGCAACAGAAAGGTGCGACGTGTCCATGCGTCATCTTTCACACGGCGGTGACTCATTGGCCTTGGCAGCTCTGTTGTCGTGTCCACTGTTCGCTTCTGAGCAGGCAATACCACTGTGCTCTCATGAATACGGCACTCTTCTGTCCTTCAGCGTCATTGATACAAAGGATCTACAAGTGGGACGCCCGTGGACACTCTTCCCTTTACGCGCTGGCTCATATATATATAGCTCTTAATATAGATACGTTGGCAGGTTCTCGTCACTTCAGCAAGTTTGTCACTCGACCAGCACATATCATTCGCCATGCCCACTCCAACAAACTCCGAGTAAGTCAATACAGTAGTCAAGCCCCACCTGCCGCACCGTGGCCAGCATGGTCTCCTGCCGTCCTAGCTCTCATGTAATGTTAGATGTTAGGGACTGAGCTGTTCTTCGTCCAGCACGGACACGACAGGCGGCAACAGCGACAGAAGCACGGCCGACGACGATGAGTGGCAGGTCATTGACCAAGAGCCAGAAGACGTAGTCACGAAAGAAGATTGGGAACTCCGTGCTGCCGATATTGCGGTTAGCCCTAGTAGGGCTCCCACCGGCTTTGAGTGGCTCCCGGGCGTTGATAGCCGGCAGTCCCAGTCGAAATTGTGAGTTGATATCTGGCTGTATCCGTCTGCCCATCGTTAAAATACTATATCTGACCGTTGGACGTGAAATAGGAGGAGGTTTCCCGTGATACTTACAGGCTTTGGATACCAAAAAGAGTTCGTAACAACAAGACTATATTGCAAGCCTTGTCGGGGTGTAGTGTACTGTGCTTATCATGTTCTCATGTAGACTGCGATTCGCCTTGAAAACAGAGGAAGATGCGGCAGAGATGACTGTTGCTATGTGAGTGGACTGCACTATCTGTGGCGGCCGTTACTGATCCGTGCGCACTCATCCCACCAGCGCGGGCGGAGGGGGGGACATCCGCGTAGAAGGGGGCACAAAGGAGCATCCAAACGATTACTATCGTTACTCCAACGGATACCGTGTGTATAAGGCCGCGTTCGTACGAGGGCCAGACTCATCCAGCACCCCGATTCTACAATCTCAGTCTGTACAATCTCAGTCGGTAAAGTGAGGTGGTTCCTCTACAATCACTAGCAGCGCGTTGGTGAGAAAGCTGAACAACTACGTCGGTAGGGACCGCTATCCCGTCTATTTCGGTGGAATGTACGTAATTAGTTCGCGTAGTTTGCGAGCTTTGTAAAGTGCTGTGCTGAATGGGCTAACGCTCATACAGTACGCGATGGGTTATGATGACTGAGGAAGAGGCCGTAACGTTGGCTTGGGCTGTGTGAGTGGACGTACATTTTCTGTGTTGGCTATTACTGATCTGTAGAAACTCGATCTCGAAGGGACTCTGGGGTGAAAGGCCACTATTGCGAGGCTCTGGACGAGACAGGTGAGCCGATCGGGGGTTATACAATCTACAAGAAAGACGACTACCGCCTGGATGACTCCGAAATCCTGCCAAAGCCGGGACAATCTAGCAGCGAGTCAGTCAGGTGGCATGAATGGCGACGTGATCCTAATGATCTAAGTGACGTGCTAGAGGGTTGGTAGTTGTGTGTATGCTATCGCTTTGCGTTGCCGCCGACTCGTGGCCTGCTTACGCGTGAGAGACCAGAGCTTACTGCAACGCAGTCCAGCACGCTGAGACTCTCCGCGGCTGAGTGGAGCAAGAGCTGAGCGAGGCGCGAACCCTGGAAGGCGCCCTCGTGCCCTATGTCCCGTCTTACCAGATCAGACTACTGTGTCCGGAGTTTGCAGTTGAAGCGTGGAGCCGAGCAGAACCGAGTGGATCAAGCAGAAGAACCCTGTGTGTGAGCGAGAAGGCTCAAGGACTGTCGTACCTTTGTGTCATTGTGTCATCATCTCGTGCCCCGTCAACAACTCGCTGCAAAGCGCTGCTACGCGGCATCTTAGCTCACTCCACGACTGTAAGCTAAGACGGCCCTTCCGAGAGACGACCAAATAAGGAGTCGAGATGGAGAATAAGTCGGCAGCCGTCTTGCATTTCACTGCGTAGTTGGGAGCGCTCCTTATACAATCCCGACACCTCGCGTCTGATAGATATGAGGTTCTGTGCTATCAACGTATACGTTCCGCGTTCTCCGCCCGACACTATGGCTGCGGTTCAAGACGAGCCTGATGACCAGATTGACGACTGGGCCCAAGAAGGAAGTGAAGACGAGAGCCAGGACGACAGCGAAGACGGAAGTGCGGGCGAGAGTGGGGACGACAGTGGAGCCAGCACGGAAGACGAGCTGGTCCTTTCTTCCTCCGAGTCCGAGTCTGACTCAAGCAACAGCAGTGTCCACAGCCGTAGTCCTCATACTGATACTAATACACAGTACTACGGGGTTGGCAATTACACGATATCGAGCACCGGCTCAGACATGTGAGATAAGACGGTCTGCCCTTGCTTCCATGGTGTTGGGAGTGTAGGAGTGTAAGAGTTGAGAGCTGACCGTGGACACAATGTAACACACGCACACAGGAGCGCCCATTATTTTCAACGAAAGGACGGGTCCACGTACGTGGACTACTACAACAAGGAGACCTCCAATACGCTTCCTTCAAAAGACGGCGTCGCGGAGGACATACCTCCCCTGTGAGTGCCACTATCACCGAGAGTCGCTTGAGGCCTCTCGCGACGCTGACTCTGAGCTTCGATACTCTATACTGTAGCGTTACCTCTGCTGCCGAGGCGCGCACTTGGGTAGATACAGACTACGTGGCGTACCAGGTGGTCGATTATCCCAGTCAGGATCTCGCCACTTATACGGAACTGCAGTACTTGCTCAGCTGGGCGACGTGTAGCGTGTCCGATCTCGTGTGCACTGTATGATACTGAGGGTTCTGGGTCTTGTGGAGAAGCATACGGCTGTCGCTCCTTTATACAGAATGTCGAGTGACCTTTGACGGCGTCCAGCGACCACAATTCGGTCGCCATCTTCTCAGCGAGCTACGATTTCCCTCAGAGGGATAGCTAGCAAGTCAGAGTAGAGGCGAGTTGAACTTCCGTCCAGCCTTCACTGCTGACTGTGCCAGCCATACATACTGGATTCCGCGTTCACGTCCCATATTATGACTGTGGCCGAACATCCAGACGAAGACAAGATCACAGATGAGGACGAGATCAGTCTCTCGATCTCTCTCTGTGGCCTTCGCCTTAGCGGCGATCGTGCTCAATTCTACGACTACGGTAACGGCAAGTACGAAATCTCGAGCACAGGTTCAGATACGTGAGGTGGTCCGGCCGTTTGTCACCTTCGCATCTCTCACGGAGCCGGAGCCGGAGCAAGGAGTTGATTGAGTAGCTGACATTGGCTGCTCGACATCCTGTAGCAGCGCCCACTACTTCCGCAGGACGGATGGTACGCAGTGGCTCGAATATCGAAACACGCGGACCGGAAGCACCCTTGCTCAACGGGACGGCATCCCTGACGACCCTCCTCCACTGTGAGTAGAACTGTCTCCGGTGATCGCCATTCTGATTGTGTGATACAGCGTCACCCCTGCTTGTGCAGCGCGCAGTTGGACAGATACGACCCTGGTATCCTACATGGTGGTGGATTACATTGACCAAGACCTCGCCATATACACGGAGCGGGAGTCAAACTGTACATAGCTGCTCGGCTGGCACCGGTGCGAAGGGTATGATACATGCACGATATCGGTTGAGGGTAATCTGCGAGTTCGTACCTTACACATCAGCGTCAAAGCCATGCGTGATCGCACTTCATGTCGGTCTCAGAGATCGCAAGTCCAGTACTCACATATGGATACAACTGGACCTAGCTCGCAGCGCGATCGGCAAGGTTCAACGCCTCCGCCATCCCTTCCGCACTAGGCTGTAGAGCCACAGCATCGACTCTGATCCCTCGCTCACAGAGATACTTCTCCGTCGTCTTCCCAATCGCAAACGTCTTCCATCCCTTCCATCGCTCTGCTACTTCCCATCCACCATCCGCGCAGTCTGTCACTCCCTCGTTGGCTGGTATTGTTGGAATGTCCGGCTGTTTTCGTAAGTATGGTACGACGTAACCCGCCGAACTGGGGGAGAAGAACGCGAACCACCCTTTCGTGCCTTGCTCACCCTCTTCTGCATTCCCGGTGCGATCGCCACATGGTCTCGAGTTAGATTGTTCGTGGGAGTTGATCTCGTCTAGCTGCGATCCGATATCGTTTCTTGGGGTCGTACGATAAACGACCACTTCGCGCACCTCCCTACCCGCCGCTCGGAGTGAGGAGGGAAGCTCGTCCAGCGCCTTGTCCCCGCATAGGAATAGATACGGTTTGTATCGCGCACACGTATCTTGTTTGCCTGATGCATTTTCAGTCGAAGAACGTGATCGCGGAGGAGTATCGAGGATGAATTGCGCGAGAGCCGAAGCGGATTTAGCGGGGTGGTCTGGAGGATTTCGCGGCGTGGGCTTGTATGATTTGGGGATATCGGATTGATCGAGGTATTCTTGAGAGGCTATCCCGACCGAGAAGAGCGGTACGTCGCTCCATCCACTCTCACTCCATCCATCTTCTCTCTCCAAGCCGCTGTTCGGCTGGCTTGATGTCCCGCCATAAGTACCGTACGCATCGCCCGAGCCTGAACGAGCACGACCCATGTGATCTCGGACGGCCCTCAGCCATCCTTCGGCACCTCGACGCGAAGTAATTATCACTCCTTCCCAATCACCCCCACCCCCGCGCCGCGCAACGATATTTTCAAGTTCGAGCGTATCGTAGCTCTCCTCGAGGACTTGGACGAAGTGCGGTGCGTACTTCGGTTCGAGGGCTAGTACATATGGGTCTTTGCTCGCATCATTGTCCTTGCTCTTATTGTGACCTTTGCTCGTTGGCGAGATCGTAGTCGACGCAGATGAGGATCCGGACGAAGACGAAGAAGCAGGGCTGGACGGCGTCTTGAATAGAATCACGGTCGGTCTCCTGGTCCTCTTCTGTCGGGTCACTGACAAACTCGAAGCGCCCACGGCGCTTTCAGTCGTCATCGCACAGTCGTCGCACGCGACCTGACTCTACTCCAGCTGACGCTAGTCTAGCATGGATGTTGAAGGTAGCTCTTATGTGTACTGATGAAGGAGCGTGAGAAGTGATCGTGTAAAGTGTAAACGGCGTCATGTCGTTGGCTCGTTCGGAGTGACGAGGACAATAGGAAATATGAAACATGATGATACTCAACCTCCACTTTTGCGCTTTGCACTGTGCACTTTGTCGTTTCTCCTCCTTCGCTACTACTGTATCTTACTCGTGGACTAGTGAACTAGTGCATGACTCCGAGTCAGATGCTATACAATAAAAAGCTATATCGGCTAGTGCTCAACATTCAACATGCGGAAAGACCCATAGACAATGAAAAGATGATCACAAACAAAGACTGAGATAAGGGAAACATGGGTATGATTGATTGTCCTGTCGTTACTCCTCTGTACTTTCGTAGATTCATGAAGGTGACGAGTTTCACCGTATGGGCCTTGCCATCTCCCTCTCGGCTCGCTGACCAGATCCTGACGTCGTCGACTGTGTCGCGCTAGACGTCGGCGCCCTGGAAGACTTTGTCGCGACGGACGCTGAAGCTGAAGAGGAGGTCGGAGCGTGGTTCTTGATCTTGGCCAGCACGTCTCTGTCGTAATGCGCAAGTATCAGCATATCGCACTTCGTGCTTCTGCTACCTTCCGCAAGGCTGACTTAAAATGATAACTCACCTAGCATATTGGATCTTGTGCAAAACACTCTCTATCCGCCTCTTATCTTTGGCCGGAGCGTCCTCGTCCACCGGCCGCAAGAGCTTCTCGAGACTCCACGTCCTTAATACCGAGTGCTTGTCAATGACAGACACCACCAGACCGTCCTGAGACAAGATGAGCTTTGTGTGATCGTAGAAGTTGAACTACGATACAAGAAAAGAATTTGTCAGCTCGACTTCTGTTTGAGGAAAACGAGGCATGCGACGACACGACACACCTGTAAGACATCGTTGCTCAATCTGAACAAGATGACATGCTTCATCCGCAGATACTTGACAATGAACACCATGCCCGTCGCAAGAGAGCTATCTTCGTAGGTATATGGCTGGTCCCCGAACAGTCTGTCGAGCATGTAGCTCTCAAAGTGTTTGAGGAGATACACCTTGTTCTTGAGATCAGGCGAATAACGCTCGATGGAGTGACTCCGGCGGATGTTCTGGGTCAAGTCGTCTGAACCTGCCGGACGGATATCGTCAAAGGTGCTGTATGATAGGGTCAGCTTATTCTGGGACTCGATCATCTCGCAAATGTTTCGGAAGGTAAATCGTGATACGCACGCTTTGTTGGGTGCCAGAACCAACGATGTGGAGTCGTTGAAATGCACACTGACGGTGCCGTCGGTCATCGCAAAGCCCATACCGTATTTCGTGCAGTAATCCAACCACGAGACGACAAATACGCGAGGCGGTAAAGGATCTGCCGGTATATCTGCAAAGCGAGCAACAGCTTAGCGACTTCAATCTACATGAGCTGGCAGCTGAGCTCACGCGGTGTGCGATATCCACTGGGCGTCGCAGCCATCGCTAATCCCGTCGCTAAATTCTGCCCAAATATCTCAAACAGGCTGGTCTTGAAGTCTCGCTTTGTCGGAAACAAGTCATGGTCCTTCTGATACAAGTCTGTACGAGGCTGTGGCGCTCTGGGCAGTGTCGTCGCTGATGCCAAAGCCGCCTTGCGCGGTGATGCGGCCGGTCTATCAGCTTGGAGACGCTGTCTCTCTCCCGCCATTTGCGATACGATTCGAGCTTTTTGCGTCGCCAGCTCTCTTTCGCGAACAGCGTGATCGTATCCCTTTTCTTGCTGCGGTTGGATCTCGACCTCGTCTTCCGATTCCTCGCCAAGGCGTTCCATCGCTTGATACTTTCTTCCCGATGACGGACCGCTGGCAGTCCCGCCGTTCTCTTTGCCTGCTGCTGATCTTCGTACGGGACTCATCGTGCTCGCCGCACCTGCTGCTGATAGCTTGCGCAGTAACGAAGGCTCTTTGATAGCCGTTGGAGCTTGAACAAGGGGTTGACGTGCAGAGTTGAGCAATGCGGAGATTGGGCTGTCGGGTTGCACGGCGTTCTTGAAGTCCCTCTCCTGTTGCATGATAGATGGGCCCAGAGCGGTCCGAGCGCGTGCTGGCTCCACGTTGATAGCGGCCGCCATGCCCATTTTCGCTCTGTGACAGACAGCCTGGAAGTTTCGCTTGCTCTGCGTAAGACCGACGTGTTTGTAGTCCGGTGCAAAGTCATTGGCCGACGCAGGGATGTATGCGGGGAATGGACCGTCATGGAACCACCGATGTGACAGAATGGCTTCGAGTGTGGGGCGTTTTTCTATAGTCAAAGTCAGCTACCAGGGCTTGGCTATACAACGGTGCACGCGCAGCTGACCTGGATCTGTGTTGAGAATTGACATGATGAGCTCTTGCGCCGAGTGGGAGATCTCCTTGTCCGCTGGGAATTCATATCGGTTTTCCCTTATTCTCTTGTATATAGCTTTGACGTCTTTGGTCTGGAATGGCGGCTTGCCAATGAGGAGGGTATAGCTGTGTGTTGCATAGCGCGTAATGTGAGCAAGGCTTGCAATCGGATGTGATAGTACGGGACTTACAGGATGACGCCGACGGACCAGATGTCGACTTCGAAGCTGTGTCCATTGGCAGTATCGAACAGGACTTCCGGGGCGATGTAATTCGGTGTACCGCATATAGTCCTATCGCAACATCATCAGCACTGCTCCTTGTGCAAGAGCCTCGAACGGATGTTCGCGCTCACTTCTTCCTGTCACCGGGCTTCTCGATCAAAGCGGCCAACCCCAAATCTCCAACCTTGACATTCATATCGGCGTCCAAGAACAGGTTGCCAAGTTTGAGATCACGGTGAATGACGTTTGTCTGATGCATGTATTGACATGCGGCGATGAGTTGGACGAGGTAGTATCGCGCTTCTGGCTCGGAATATCGTTTTCTTCTGCGGAGGAGATCCATCATGCTCTACAAGGTGGGTAGGATGGATCAGCTTCTTTGTTACTCTGTTGCATGTCGACGATGAGTGAGTCCGAGTGTGGTGAAGGTGCAGGAAAAGGCTGATGCGAGAGAGGGGCACGGCACAGGTTGGATGATGTGATGAGGCTACTCACCCCATTCTCGCATAGCTCAAGCACCATATAGACATTCTCGTCGTCCTCGAAACAGTCGTCGAAGTGGACGACGTTGGGGTGATCCAGCATCTGATGCAGCTTGATTTCTGCCCATAACTACGAGTGATGGAAGAGAGCTTCAGCACCTTCTCTTCCTCATAAGTATCGATTGAGCAGTGCGAGACAAGCTTGTCGTCGAACTTGCGAGATGAGAGAGATAAGACAGACGTACCTTGGTCTTGTTCTTCTTAGTCTTGATACTGGCTTTGCTGACGACCTTGACAGCCTTCCGCGCTCCATGGGAATCCTGAACTTCATACACTCTCGCGAAACCGCCCTGAAACAACCAACGACCAACGATCAAGGTCAGCACAGAGCACAATATCAAAATAGATATCAACCAACGCTGTCTCAGCGAGAAAGCAGCGATACGCACCTCGCCAAGAAAGCCGACTCTGCTGAACACACTTCCTCGTTCTCTGTCTTTGATGATCAATGGCGGACTGGGCGGAACGGGCTTCTTCTCCTTCTGCACTTGTACTTGTGTTTGACCTTGTGCTTGTGCTTGCGCCTGACCTTGAGCGCCAATAGGCGGTGGTGTTGATACCATCTTGTCCACCTGCTTTCTCACTCCGTCTCCAAGTGCTGAGCTATTCTTCCAAGATGCGATGAGACTAATGACCCGGCAAGGGTGGGTGGGAAAGGTGACAGTGCTTGAGATATCTTACGCGGCTATGTGTGTTGGAGGAAAGATGTATAGTTATAGTAACGTTGGTCAAAAGTGAAAGCGATACTGTAGTATCAACACTGTAACTCAACCAGGCCAGGGTCTATGAGAAGCTGATTGTTGACAAACAAAAGAAAGTCACTCGCGTGCATGTGCATTCAACCGTACGTAGTACTTATATCCCCTATTACCGCACTGTGGCACTTGACTATTTCACCAATCATACATACTCGATGTTGCTTGTTGGATGCCGGATGATGCTTGTACACGAGCAATGAGGACCAAATGTAACAGTACATGTCCTATGCATTCAGAGATCGAGTGGCGACGTGTTCTGCTGACAGCGACACTCCTATTCGTACAGTACATGCTTCTTCCGTTTACTATTGCACTTTCACTTCGCACTCTGCACTTTGCGCTTTGCACTTTCCGATGAGACTCTTCCCTATTCATATTGTACACCTATGCGCCTCTGCACCTATGCACCTATGCACCCCCGCACCCTTAATCCTTCCCTTTGGTCTTGAGGCCAGATAACATCTTGGCCAACGTGTGTATTTGTCCTTTCAATTTCGGCTTGTTCGGCGTCGTAGCGACCGGCGACGACGGTCCCGGTGCAGGCTCGGCGGCGTGTGTATTTGTCACAGATGGCGCGAGTACAGGTAACGGCACGAGAGATGATTTGACCGTAGACGAGCTTTCGGCTGATGACAGGGTGGGTCGAGAGTACACTGAGACCGTCGCTTCATCGCGATTGGGCTTTGCCAACCACGACTGCGACTGCGACTGCGATTGCGATGCAAGGTCTTCAGAGCTCTGTAATGGTAACCCGGGCGGGAGAGCCGACTTGTAGGTGGTCGACGGGGTCGGCGGTTTGACCGCAGAGACGATTGGTACGGATGGGCGAGCAGTGTGGGTGATGGTCGGACCCAGATTTCCGATGGGCCTGTGATGAGATGGATGGGAGAGGAGGCTGGGCTTGCCGAACGCTCCCATCGACTCCATGTTGCCCGTGATCGCCGCAGCTGCGATCGCCGCTTTCCTGGCTCTCGACTTGTCATCGTCTGAACGAGCTTGTGCCGCCGTGCGGCCTTGTTCCCCAACGTCGTCAGTCCTCGATTTAGGCTTTCGCCAATCATCGTCGACGCCACCGCTCCAGCTAGTCGCACTTGAGACAGGACCGAAGCTTGACAGCGCACTGCTGATGCCCGAACTAGCCGTCGTCGTCTGCCTGAAAGGTGGCTTGTACGCCAACTGACCCTTGCTTCCATGCTGCAATTTAGCCGGTGCGGACATCTTGAAGCTCTCGTCCCCGTCTCTCTCAGCAACTCTCCGGGCAAGAGCCGCAAGCTCAGGATTGCCTTGAGAAAGCTTCATCATGTCACGCCACTTGGACTTCTTCGCAACCGCCGCCTGAGCAGGGGTTGTGCCTAGCGGAGGAAACTCCTCGATGCGAGTAGCATCGAAGCCGTCGACCTTGTGCATCTTGCTCATCTCTCTTGCGAGACTCTGTGAGGCTGAAGCTAGTTCCGCAAGCAAGGCGTCGCGCTCCTCCGGCGACACGTGACCAGATGCGGCAGCGGCAGCGGCAGCTTGGGCGCCTTTGCCTTTACGTTGTCCGCGTTTGCGTCGCTTCGCTTGCGAAAGAGAGCGAGCCGTGTCATCGCCGTCGTCGCCCTTACCGTCCACTCCGTCCGGCGACGGTGCTTCGCTAGCGTCAACAGGTGTGGGTTGTTCATCGACAGTGGTCGCCGATACCATCTCATCGAATTCCAGATCAGGTGTCGGTAGAGTATGCTCGGCGATTTCGCTTTGCGCAAGGGTCGAGGGGGGAGGAAGGCTCGATAAAGCTGGAGCTGGTGCTGAGGATGTCAAGCCAGACGTTGCTGCTTTGCGTTCGCGCGCGGATACCGCGTCGACCGGAGACTTTGCGAACAGGCCCTTGTCGGTAGGCTGCTTTATAGTCTCTAGCCTGGAAAGCTTGAGGGCGTGGAGTGCCTTTCTGCCCCCGATCATCTCTGGTAGCGTCTTGATCCACTTGCCAAATTCTTGAGCAGACACGCGAGCATCCACGTCCACACACAACACGTGATTGGCAAGATAGGAGGCGACCTCGCGGCCGATACCCGTGAATTTGGTGAGCAGGAAACCGACGGGGTCGACCAGGAAGTTGTCGAAATTGAGATCGCCAGGAGTCGGGTCCTTCCATGGGTTTCGGTGGAAGAGCATGTTGATGAGTACGATTCCCAATGACCACACGTCCGCAGGCGCAGGGAAGTATGTAGGACCGAGATTGTTACGGCATTCTGCGTAGACTTAGTGCCAGCCCAAATCATCAGAGACTTCGTACTCACCGTATGACATGTACGGCTTGCTGCCGCACTCGACATCACCGCTCTCATCTTCCGTTGTGGCCAGCCCAAAGTCAGTGAGTTTCACCACCACCTTTCTCTTAGCCTGCGGTCCAAAGTCGACCGGACCATCGCCTTCGCCGTCCTCGCCGTATTCGCCGTCTTGGGCTGCCTCTAGTTCTATCGAATCACAGCAAATGAAGTTCTCCGGTTTGATATCACGATGACTGACGCCTGCATCGTGGCAGATGGCGACAGAATCACACATTTGGGCAAACATCGAAGCGATCAGCCGTAAACGCCTTTGGCTCAAAAGGGTATTGGCGGAGAACGCGGACAGAAGACTAGGCGTTGGCGGGGTCTGTGATGGTGTAGATTGCTGACTGTGATGGTGGCCGTTGTGATGAGCGAAGAGAAGGGAAGCGGGGGAGCCGCTGTAGTGAGAGTGCGGTGAGAACGCGTTGCTGGGCGAACTGGAGAAGGACGAAGAGATGTTGCCGAGATTCGTGAACATTTGTGATGAGGAGAATGGGATCGAGGAAGATGACAGTTTGGAAGACGACATGACATGACGGGACTCGTCGGGAAGTTGTGCCGGTGCTGCTTGTGGAGAGGCATCGCGGGATTTCTCAAGCCAGAAGAACCTGTTCGTAATCAGTTGGTGACCTATCGTTCGAGCACTCGGTTTGACTCACAGATCTTCCCCTGGGCACAGCTCCAGCATGAGAAACAGCCATTTCCTCGTCTGCCAAGTCTGGTAAAGTGTCACAATGTTCTGATGTAGAGGCAAAGAGAGGTGAATTGCTGCCTCGAACAGTTGCGTCTCCAGCTGCTCCTCTTCGAGATCCTGCTTGCTCAGGCACTTTAAGGCTGCGGACGAAATTACCGTCAGCGGTATGCCTGAGTTCGCTGAGAGACCGACTTACCATACTCGCGCTTTCGACCGCCACGCTCTTTGACCAGATAGACAACAGCGTAACTGCCAGTACCTAGTCGGCGCACCACCTCGTAACGCTTCTTGACCCCGGAACTTTCGCCTCGAACAGCTTTGCTGACCTCGCTTCCACCTCTGCGCAAGGGCATCCCGACGTCGTCGCCTCCCTCTGATGTTGTCTTGTGCACGGCTGGCACAATGACCTCTCCTTGAAACACCAATCCTTCGCCGATTATCGTACCAGGGGTCAAGACTTCCTCGACCTCGCGAGACGCATCTGAAAGTCCGGTCCACGTACGTCCGGCGTCATCGCTCTCCTCCTGATCCATACTGTCATCAACGGCCGCGGTCTCATCGTCTCCTCCATCCAGCAACATTCCACCAGCAGGCTGCCAATCTTCTGTGTCGTTCGCACCAGAAGGCCACGATTCTGCCATGTCCACAAAGACCTCCTTGTTCCCTGCATGCCCCTCTTCCCCGCGCGGTGTCACTGTTGTCGAGTTCTTGTTGGGCGTATCTTGACCGCTCTGCTGTCCTGGTAATGGCGCTGCATTGCCGCGAGGCGTACGCGATCGAGAACGAGAACTCAAGCTGATTGACACAATGGCTGCAGAATTACGACGAGAGCGAGGCGGAAGATCTTGCAGAGCGCCGCCTCGAGGCGAGGATGCCAGTGGCCGAGGAGATCCATCCTGACCGTAAGCGTACCCGAATTGAAAGGTTTGCTCCACCGGGGTCGCCAGCTGAGGAGACATGGATGATAAGCGGCGGTGATGGGTCGGTCCAAGCTGCAGCTGGGGTGGTGGTCGGGGAGAACCGGTGGCCGATGCCTCCATTACCGCTGGCAGGGTCTGATGGACGGGCGTTGGGCTGAATCCCATGACAATGCTTGTTCGCGAAGAGCTTGTCGGAGGCGATTCCGGCATGCTAAAGTCTAGCGGCTGAGATGCAGAGGTATTCGGAAACCGGGATGGCGCAGTCATTCTGGGTGGGCGAGGCGACGAGGGGCCGGCTTGGCCGGGACGGGGCGAATGGTTGGGTGATTGGTGAACATGAGCGCCAAGTGGGGGGAGCGGAGGAGCGTCGCTCATGGTGCCATGCGTGTGCTGTACGGCGATGGAAGGCTGGCTCTAGAAGGTGAAAGACAGGATAGTTCGAGCTCGGTCCCCGTCGAATCAAGAAGCCTTCCACTTCTGAATCACCTGCACCGCCTCGAATGGAAGGGCGCCCGGTGGACGATGCAGAGCGAGCGAAGCTGTGGAGACTAACGCACAAGGTGTCAGTGCTGCCGCCAGACCGTGTACGAAGCCTCAACGATTTGACATGTGCGAGAACGGAAGCCTACTTACCGAAGCCTGCGTGAGCTCCAAACTCCACAAAGCTGCCTGCAATGAGGATCGAGGCCAGCCGCCCTGTCGCTTCACACGTAATCACGAGACGTCAAACGTGATGCAATGCGAGGCAGACCTCCTTCTGTCCTTCCTTTGATAGCGTGGAGCAGGTCACAGGTGTTGGTCTGCGCAATCCACTGTGCGTTTCCAGCGCTTTCGGCGTGACCACACAGGAAGACTGGAAGGTGTAAAGGAGCCTATGCCTGACTGCGTTTCGTGATTGGTCCAGTTGGCCGTGCGTGGGAAAGCTGGTCCTATGATTCGGCGACAGATGTTGAGGAAGCCGAGTTGACGAGAGAGGTCAAGAACAGGATGCTATGC
Source organism: Cryptococcus sp. GC_Crypt_5 (assembly GCA_026538355.1). Lineage (NCBI taxonomy): Eukaryota > Fungi > Basidiomycota > Tremellomycetes > Tremellales > Cryptococcaceae > Cryptococcus > Cryptococcus sp. GC_Crypt_5. The sequence continues at coordinate 53,975 of JALPBZ010000080.1, forward strand.
TACAATAACCAGGTGGTGGAGACAATGCCAATGCGATGGGAAAGGTGAGAACGAGAGGATAATGATCAAAGATGCCTGATGAGGATGACGCTGATGGGGTCTGCTCCACCGAGTATCTCAGATACGTGTGACCGGTGACCGGAAGGAGTGGGACCGTTATGATGCGATCAACGACACCTCGTATGGTGATTTGCCGGCGGCGAGTGATTGAGTGTGGGGTCGTGAGAGGTGAGTCGGGACGGAGGTGGTCGACGTGGGATGTAAAGAGTGAGTGGAGGGAGTGGAGCGGGAGGAGATGAGGAGCGAGTGGATGGTCGGGGTGGGTAGAAGGTTGGGACGAGCTGGAGATGGAGCCAGAGCCAGATAGCGTGTGGAATGAGGCTACAGCTATGGGTGTACAATGTCTACGTGTATATCAGTGTTCAGCAGCAGATGGTGGCACATGGCAGAAAATACCACTACCGCAGTCGAGTTTAATCGTACTCATATGGTATTGACTCGTAGTGCTCTATACTGCTAATTACCGCTAGTAGCAAATCTGATAAATCCCCCTTCTGCTACACCAAAGTATACCCAGTATCCCGAGCCTGCCCCAATGGCCCAATGGCTCAAAACTATGCAATGGTCTAGCCGGAATCACCATGTGCTGCCAACTGCCATCCATCGGTCATCTACGGTCCTCACCAGGTACTGCCATGGACACCATGAGGTCCACCTCGGTAGTCCAGAAACGCACTGGCTGGCACGGAAGTATCAGTATCGACGACCGCATCTGCATATGCATATGCTTAAATCCTTCGAGAACATTGTGGATTTTACTGTCGTTAATTACGCTTACGGATACGGAGCATAGCTCTCAGCTCTAGGATCGAGGCTCGAGGCCGCCTCGGCTATACCGTTACTCGACCCGCTAGTCTCGTGCGGAACTGGAAAGTGCAAGTCCAATCCCGAAAGCGGTAAACACCCTCGGCGCCACCCCGGCGAGTACCCAGCTCCGAGTCCTCCGTCGGGATGCAATCACGCAATCACTCGAGCCAAATCTCGCCGACTTTTACGAATGTCGAATTCTCGAATTCTCGAATGCATCGCACCCTGAAACGCTGAAAGGCTGAAAGCGTTGAAATGTATCGCTTAACAGGCTCATATGTGTTCAAGCACGCAAGGTGCATACAAGCGAACCTGTTCGCCGAATCGCATGCAGTGACTAGTGCAAGGAAACATCGTTGAATCGCTCGTTTCGTTTGTTTCAATCCAATCCAATACAGTAGCAGTAGCAGTAGCAGTAGCAGTTGCAGCAGCATGTGCACAAATCTCAAAGGTTACATTGCACTTCACGCGCAGCATGTCATCCAGACCCGATAAACTCATCGGCGCCGATCCAATACCTGATAAGCGCACGCACTCTCGACTGATAATGCATCACAAGCGCTTATCTTGCTATCGCCACCTCCACTGATTCCTTAGGTACCATGAGAACCGTCACCATCGGTGATGGCGCCGTTGGTAGCGGGATCACTTTGACTACAGAAGCGGATTCGCGCCAGGCCGTCAGTACACTGGTATTGACACTGAGGCGGTTATACTCACTCATTCGCCCCGAGAGAGTCACGAGACGCTCCCGCTCCGGCGGACGACCGGGTGTCAGGCGAGGCGGCGTTGTTGAGGGCAGTACCGTTGTTCGAGGGTACCGGCGCTGCTGCGCCGATATCGCTCGTCACTGTGACCCGCTGTTCAGCCCAGATTTCATCCCTGTACCGACGGCCGTTGTCCGTCCAAGTTCGACGCTCCGTTGGAGCGCCTGATCTATGGATGGACGACAGCGACGTGGAGGACGATGACCTGGGTCAGTGTTATGCTTCGCCAGAGCTGGTCACTCACGGATACTGAAGGAAAAGAAGCACAGTACGGGTCTCGTCGGGCATCGTCTGATGGATAGTGCCATTTTCGAGCTGGTAATGAGTATCGCCGCGCGCTACTGCCCCAGCCCGGCCGGGAGTCCTGTGACGATCGTCAGCCCACACCAACCAGCCCACAAGGAGCTCCTCCATCAGGACCCAAAGTTCAGTCCCGTGGCTTGGTGGACAGGTGCTGCAAGAGTGTACATGGACGTGAAAGAGACTTACGAGCTCCCATTCCCATTGGTACTGCGGCGGACCGGGTTCAGTCGTTCATGTCAGCTGCAAGAAACAGCGGACTGACCCCTGCTGTATGAGGCGGCCACTGTACTCACAGGTGGTTGTTGCTAGACATACCTGATCGTTCCGTACGGGTACTGTTGTGAAGCCGTATCAAATATGAGAGTGCGGAAGTGTGAGTAAAGCTGAGGACGAGTGGCGATTGGCTGTGTAGTACAATAAGTGAATTGTGAGCAGCGAAGTGGAGAAATTCAGAAGCAGCAATACCGGGATGATCAATGCAGGTCTGAGTTTTGGAGCGGGTAGTATTTCGAAGCGAGGCGTGTCATGGGACAAAGGTCTGTCAGAAGCGCGCTGGAACGATGACACGCTTCAAGATGAAGGGGGAAAATTGGAGCATTCGAGCCTTGGTATGGGGGAGAGCAGCCGCAGGGGAACAGAGCCGAAAAGTGGCGTTTCAACAAGGCGCTGCAACGAAGGTCTTCTCGCTACAACGGTGGGACCAACTGCGCAGGCTTCTTGGGGGAGAGATCATGCATATCATATCCGAGCGCCAGACAAGTGACAGCCTGCTCAGGCTCGACTAATATAGTTTACAATACTGTACTACGTGCGCGAACAGCTACGATCGGTCTGCATGGTCATACTGTACACCACTTAGCCTGAAGCGTCTAATCGGAGGAGGAGCGTCGACGCAGAGCCTAGGTCTGTCGTCACCGTGACACGCGCATCAGCCCAGAGTTCGGTCCTGTACAGACGACCCTTGTCCATCCAATAGTCCGCCCCCGTCGGCTCGCCCAACCTGCGGGCGTCAGACGATATGTGGGAGGCAGTAGTGAATAACAACGAGATACCGTAGGTCAGTGCTACTGTATCGTCCACTACTCCACTAGGGCTGGTCACTCACGGTCGCTCGAAATCGGGACGCCGCATACGGGCGTGAGCGCCGATCATTTGGTAAATGGTACTTTGCTGATCTATCAAGTAGTGAGTGTCCTCGCTCTTGGTCGTACCAGTCTCGCTTTGAGCACTGTACTCAGCCATCAGCGCGTCCTTGGATCTGAATCGCACAGGATGTTTTCATGTGTCATGTGGACTCAAGGCGAGCTCACTGCCTGGTGGACGAGATTTGCAATAGTGTGCAGAAAAGACGTGTGAGAGACTCACGAGTTTGCCGAGGATCTACGGTCAACGTCATCGTCTGCGTCAATGGCGACAAAGAGCGGACTGACACCAAGATATATCGCCCCACACTCACAGTTTGTTGTCGCCGGACATGTTTCGACGTTTCGTAATGTAATAGTGCAAAGAGTAGACTATGAAATGTGTGAAGTGCTAGTTGAGATATGAGCGAGTGGCAAATGGCAGTAAGTGATGGAGCAGTATTGAATGAAGAGAGTAGGTCAAGCATGAGCAAGACAGCATGGACGATCGAAGCGATCATACTGTACCCTCTGGTCAGACGGAGGCTTCTCAGACGCACGAAATACTGTATCGTTACAAGAAGCTCACTACTGTATACTGTACATCGATGACGTGCATACTGTAAGTGTAGGTGTGCACAGGGGTCTCGCCTTGCGGCTTCTATCAGCGTAACGCGACGTATCATCAACTGCATCTTCCCTTTCTATTCCTAAACGCATCCGTTGGTCGTTTCAGAAGACCATCAGGGAAGTCCGGACAATCTATGCAGGGCCGATGTCCGTTTCGATGTCGACCTTGGCGGCGTCGAAAGATTCAAACTTGACAAGACGTGACTCTTTTGGGTAAAATTTCTTCGATTGTGCCTTCCCGCTTCTGAAACAGGCAGCACGAGGCACAAGTGTTAAAATGTTGACACCAAGGCTCTGTGCAAGCACTCACGGTCTTTTGAAGTCAGTACAGAGTGACTCCCCGTCCTCTGTTTGCAAGTATACTGAGTTGTCCTTTCGGACCCGGTAGAGGCGGCGTGAGGTGGCAGGAGGTTCATTGTGAGCACGAGTGCTGGCTTCGCGTGATTGTCCAGCGCTTCACGGATGTCAGTACGTTCTCTCGAATGGAGCGGAGGGACTAGCACTCACTCTTCGGCCGTGCTGGTGGACCCGCTCCGAGCTTTGTCGTTTGTATGGCTTTCGCCGCTCGCGCTACTGTGTTATGTGGCACGTTAACTGGAGTGGCTCTTTGCTGGACTAGAGGCGGCGCGACGAGATGGTATACTCACGAGCCATGATCCTCGGACATGTCTGTTCGTTGACTGATGATGATAAGAGCAAAGTATATGGAGCAGCTGATAAGTGAACTTTGTAAGGAGAGTGGAATAGAGGAAAGAAGCACACGTTTGGCCACTGACACTGCTTATATATGCATTCTTCGCCGCCCGTTCTTCACATAGCGTGAATATGTCAAACCGAGCTGCACAATGGATCCGTTGGACTCTCCAAGTGCTTGACAAAATGAACACAACGGAGGGCATAGTGACGTATTGACGTATTCAAAGCAGAGTAGGCGCACGAGCTCCATTGACATCAGTCACCTTTGGTCGCATATCAGCAATTGCATATCACTCTACGGCGCCTATCGGTACTGTCGGCCTCTACGTCACAAGAGGTCATCACGGATCTTTATTCGGATCCAGCTCCGTTGTAACAGTCATATTAACGTTCTCACTGCAGAACCACTGGAATTTGGTTCTACGTTCGCCTATTGTGACTGTCTGCTCTCTGTATGGCGCCTCGTTCCTGTGAAGGACAGCACATGGCATCGTGTCGAAGCGTCATTACCATGGATTCAAGTGTGCGCTTGTGTCAATCCGAGGACTCACGGTAGCACAAAGTGGTGACGGGTCTCCTCTCCATTGCTGTGTATAATGGTGCTCGGTCTGTGTGTGCGCTCATCGACCTGATATCGGGTGGCGAACTTCCATCGCTCGTATCCCGGCAGTTCTTGTCCCGCGCTACACGAAACAGTCAACCAATCCAGAGTATGAAGCAAGGGAGTGCACACTTACGCTGCTGCGGTGTTGTTTGACCCGGTGTAGGCTGTTTCACTCGCCTGGCTTCCGCCATTCGCGCTACTAGATGTGTGGGGAATGAGCTGGCGCGTACCTCCGCGAGACAAGAGGCGGGGCCAAGAGACTGCATGCTCACGACTGATGGTGTTCTGACATTTTGTTTGTCTGTCGAGTGATGAGAATGAAAGTACGGATACTGTAGGCGGATCAGTGGATACTGTATGTACGTGAGTTTGTGGTAGACTGGAATGGAGGAAAGAGGAACAGGTTTTGGCCACTTCTGATTACTGTATATATGCATTCCTCGCCCTCATCCCAATATCAGCCGAAGATTGTTACACGGAGCTAAACAACGGATCTCTTGGAACCGCACAGACTTCTTGGCACAATGGATACAACGGAGGGGGTAGCGACGAATCCCTCTCACTTGTATAATGCAGAGAAGGTGTCGTTCCATCAAAGGACGGGACATGTTGGCAGTATTCCCCCGGCATTTTTCATCATAAACGGACCGAGAATCCGGCGGTACGTCCGCCTAACGCCTACTGTATGGCAGTGACGCGCTGCATCTGTACCTACAAGCTGTGTAATGTAGATACTGAAGTAATCACTGCTCGCGTGACCCGGACTGAGCGGTATCGGCGGTTCCGTTCGTAGCCGGCTCGACTGCCTTCTCAAATCGCGACACCATGACACGTCTGTTAGACCAGTATCTGGTCGTGGTTCGCACCCCAAGATTTGTGATCGAGTCGATGTTAGACGGGACGCCTGGCCTGCACACCAAGTGAGACATAACAAGGCGGTGCGAATCAGGTCAGCTCCAAAGTCGCGAAAGAACCAGCTTGTAGTGTGAGTCGCTCACGGTATTCCCGAGAGGTTTGCGACTTCACTGGGTCGGCGATTGTACCTTCCATCTGAAGCGCTCCATTCCCAGTGCACTAATTGGATAGTCCCATTCAGAAGGACAGTGTAGTGAGTCCAAGGGCGTTGGCGCGCAACCTCCTCGGGCGGCTCTGAAGTCCTGAGTGTTAAGACGGCACAGACCTCGTCAGCCCTTTGCCTTGCACTCGATTGCAAAATCTTGGCTGCCTCCTGCGGAGGCAAGCTACAGTCCTGTCGGCAACTATGCGAGGGGAACTTACGAGGTCCCATTAGTACTGCGGACCGTGTTCAGTGTCATGTCAGCTGTGAGAAACAGCGGACGGACCACTACTGTGCAGTGTGACGTGGGCACTATACTTACAGGTGGTTGACGCCAGACATGCTCGATCGTTTCGTATGTCGAGACGCTGAAAAAGTATGCAAGTATGGGGATTGTCAAGTGAGTCGTGGATGAGTGGTCAACGAGGGAGTGAAGTGAGGATGTCAAGAAACAGGGACGCGGTCAATCAAGACATTTATACCCTCTTCTGGACATGACAGGAGAGAATTCTCAACGGCACAAGGGGAATCTCAAAAGGACGCTCCTACGTTGACCTGCTCCTGGGAAAGGCGACTTAGGCCTTCGAGTCCTCGAGTCCACGCAACCTGGCCTGGATGATGGCCTTCGTACGATGTAAGGAGCAGAAAGGCGGCTTGTTAGCAAGTATTACTGCACGCAAGCCTTTTATGGAGTCGATAATGACGAGCAAGGTCGAAGACCACTTGTAGGCCTCACGATCCAATCAACGCCTTCTGGCCAGCGAGCAAGGATGGAGTTAATGCGAAGGCATGCGAAGGCGGCCTTCGTCATCCTATCTTCAGCTCAGCTCGCAGCTAGCTCCATGTGGGATAGTCTATGCATGCATTCGAGAGCGAAAGGCGAAGACCGTGCCCATACTCGTCCCCCTCTTAAGCTTTCTTCGTCGACAAGTGAATGATGTTGAAGGTCAGACTATCAATGGAAATGTATCATTGTCAACTGTTAGCCTCGCCCAAGAAAGACTCGATGACGCAATAACGCATAGAGCAGAAAATAGGATAGAAGAACTCACCAGAAGATCATGACGAGTAATCCGTAGATGGCTAAAGCTAGAGCGAACCACTTGGTCCGTCCGGGTTCTTGTCGGAATAACCTAAAGTAGAAGAAGCCCGGGAGGATGAACGAGATGATGGTCGATCCCGTCGAGCCCACGAAGCCGAGCACTGTGTTGTCGATTGAGACAAAGAGCAATCAGTGAGCCATACACCTTTTGGAGCCACACGGCCACAGCACAGTATGAAAAAAGGTACTGACCAACTTCCAGTTCGTGGACGTTGTACGCAATCAAGAAACCAGAGAGCAGGATGCCCAGGGTGATAGTGATAAATTCCGTTCGTGCCATCTCGTTTCGGACGGGAACACCATGATCATCGGGCCCGTTCTTGGGCACGAGCGGGTCGTCCTCCTCGTCCTCGTCCGCATCTTCGCTGCCCTCGTCATCCACTTCTGCGCCAGGGGCAGGAGCGGCATGATGACGTCTCTTGAAGATGCCGTGAGTGAGGTGATGCACGCTGCCGCGACAGGGAAGTAGTTGGAGCGGATACGATAAGCCGACCAGTAGGACGATGCCTAGTCGACCGATCGCGATGAACAGCGAGGTTGCGGGGTACCTGATATGTTGTGAGCTGTGGTTCTTGCAAGTATCATGTCTTCACCTACATTGCGATGATGTTGCTGCCGACTTTGCTTCCGAAAGTGAGATAGCCGATCTATCGCTACGATTAGCTTCTTCTCGCACACTTCCAGAAGACTTAGTTAACGCACGATACCAAGCTGCGATTGGAGATCATTAGTTACGGCTAGGAATACGGAAAGCCTGAAGACTTACCACTTCGTACACTACCGCCGCAGACCCGATGGACGAGACGATGACTGTGTTCATCCTCCTTTGCGTCTTGTCCTCAAGCTCGTTGTAGATGGGGAAAAGCTACGTTCGACATATGAGCTAGATTTCGCATGCAATAAGATGAATGACTCACGTTCTGCGCACAAGTGTAGGCAAAGACTTGAACGGGGAAGTTGGCGGCGGTACTCTTCCCGAATCGGAAGAGCACAACTTCCCCTCGGGTGGGGCTGACGCCCTTGAGGAAGAACCATCCGACGACGACGAGAACGAGGCTTCGGAAACAGATCAGCTCGGGCCGAGCAAGCGTATCGTTGCAGCTGCAGGCACTTACTATACGACAGTAAGCAACGCGATCTGACTTGTGAATCGTAAGGCGTCCAAGGTGCGCAGGAAAGATAGCGGAACGATGACGAGCATGACCATGAACAGCCAGAAGTGGGCTTGGAGCAGTATGGAGTCCTCTGTCAAAGGGTGATTGACGGCTTTCGCCAGAGTGTAGCTGACTTGAGGCAGGAGCGTCTGTGACATGTGGTCAGATGGCGGTATGAAGTCATGATAGCAGGGCGCTTACTTTGCAGATGATAAGATAAGAGACCGAGACTCCAAAGCATTTGATGGCGACAGCGAGCTATACCACAAGGCATGAGCACACTGCCTGAAACAAAGAGAATGGAACACTCACGTCAAACAGTCTCGTCGCCCAGCCTTTACCGAAAGTCAATCTGGCAACTTCGTTGAAGCTCGCTTTCCGCCCTTCGTCACCCGGTCTCTTGCCTACTTCCGCCGCACACCTGCTGAGCAAGTACAGCCCGAAGATCATAGTGCCTGCTGAGAAGACACAGGATATGATGCCATTCACCAGTCCCATGGAAGCGAAAGCTGAAGGGAAGGCCAGAGCTCCGGCGCCAATAACGGTGTTGGCGAGGTTGGTCACTGATGAGCTGATCGAAGCGTGGCCGTCGATCACGACGACCGAAGTCTGTCGCTCTCGCTGTCTCCGTCTGTAAGAAGAGTCGGCCGGAGGCGCCGACACCGTCCCGTAATCTCTTTGCGACATGTCGGAAGTCTGGGATTCCGTTGATGTACGAATAGGCGTTTGAGGCAAAGGCGAGGTTGATGAAGTCGACGAGCTGGATCGGACCGGCTGCAGGCGGATGATAGGGGTAATCTTGTGCAAGCTCGTTGAGGCTGATCTGCTAATTGCTGCCAGAGCCTGTCCTGTTGTTTTGAAGCTCAGAGTATGAGTCAAGTGTAATGAGGACAGACCAGGTGGCTTTTGGGCAACTTTGCAATCGACGTATGGATGCCTCGATAGAGCCTATCTCTATCGCATCTCCATCTACTCAATATAGAAAAAAGTCGGTCATCGCCGAGTCTGACGCATATGGGGTCGACATGAGGCAATCAAAGCATACGTAATCAATGGCATGGCCGAAAATTGCTTCCGCTGTATTCATTTTCGCAGCGCGCCTGTTTTGTTGACGCGAGTGGAAACAAATATGTCAACAAACATCTCTGATTCAACTTGTTCGAGTATACTACGTTGACCCATATGTACTGATCTCCTTGCGCTACCAGCTTCGACCACGATTCATTCGACATACGACAAACGCCCAAATACGATATACGGTAAACTGTTCCTGCCAACGACGACTCGACTCACGACAATTTCGGTGCCATGTCTGACCACGAGGGCAGAGAGGAGACACCAGTGCCCACTGCACCCCAAATAGGGACGTTGGGGAGGTTGACTTTGATCAAGCGCAAAGGCGGTAGCGATGTTCAGACATTCCCTCTAGATGCTGAGAGGATCACATTCGGACGGTAAGTAGCCTGGCATAAGCTGTTGCGGATTCGCTGCTGATTACTTGTCTCTACTTCCAGTGACTACGACTGCGATGTAAGTCAATTGATCTTCCTCATGATCGTCGGCCTGCTCATCACTGACCCCTAACATAGGTACGACTGTACTACTCGGACGTATCAAAGCTCCACTGCGAGATCAACTTCGATCTGCAAAGCGGACAAGTAAGTTGATTGTCAGCATTAGGACAAGGCGGAAGTTGACTAAACTACTCAGGCAACGCTGCAAGTGCACGGCTCGAACGGAGTCCTGCATACAAAAGCAGGTGGCTCTGCGACTCTCCACAAGCCACCCATGACGATCCCACTCTCCGACAAAGACGTGATCACAATCCGCAAAAAGCCGTTCCGGTTCGAATACGGAGTCAGCGAGACTCTTCCTGCTGCCTATTTCTCTCCTGTAGTTCAAGCTGCTGCCCTGCCCAACATTGCTGCATCTCCAATCAGAGCTTCGTCTTCTGATCCTAATGCACCTCTCCCTCGCCGAAGAGCCTCACACCGTCTGTCCCTCGTTCCTGCTGGCAAGACCTTTGTTCCCATGTCACCTGTCAAAGACCGACGCCATAGCTCTCTTGGTCTGGGCGGTATGACCGCAGCGAGAACGCCTGCGGGCAAGTCAAAGCTCAGCGAGGTGGCTCAGCCGGAATCACTCGAGGAAGAGCACGAAGAAGAGGGCAATCAGTCCGTCATCGATGTTGCCAATGGAGACGAGGGCGACGTCGTGTACCTTGAAGCGACCGGAGAAGAACAGGTCGAGGAAACGGTGTCCGTTCCTCAGACGCAGAAGGTATGTTTCAGCCTCCTCCATTACAAGCCATGATACTAAGTCACGTCACGTTGTAGCCCCTCCATAGCAACCCATTCATGACACCACAAGCAACTCGCAAAGCACCCTTGCGCAACACGAGCGTGGTTCCACGCACTCGTAAGATGACCGCACCGACGAACAACGATAGCGAAGCGCACGAGGAAACCGAGCCCATGAAAGAGAACGCTGAGGTCAACACTGCTCAGTCGCCCCAGACGCGCTCGATCCCCCTACCATCTGTTCCTGATACACCAAAGACTGCACCTGCGACTCCACCGGCGCACAGCGGGTCAGCCACGCCGGTACCAGCGTATGTTGCGCTTTCTACGCCTAAAGGTCCTGCAACACTCCGCAAGGCCCTCCTCCTCCGCTCTGCACGCAAAGTGTGGGAAGAGTCGAGAGCGTCAGGCATTGACGGTGCGATCCAAATCGGTGATATCGAAACGAGGCGTAAGAGTACGAGCCCTAGGCGCAAGTCGGGCAGGAAGAGTGCTGCTTCTGTGGCCCTGTCCCATGTCCCAGACGAGGCTCCTGAGGCCGAGAAGCCAGAGGCTACCGAACAGCAGGAAGAGGTGCCAGAGGCGACTGTCGAGCCTCAATGGATCGGCGAGGATGGTACCGCCGAGAAGTCGTTTGAGTCAGATTCGTCCGGCTTTGATTCGCTTGAAGCGGACATGTCGTTGGACCTGGTGAGTCCTAGTATGCACTATTGGAACAGCGAGACTGATTATTTGTCGATCAGGCGGCACAGGCTATCCCCAATGACCTTCCTCAGCGTCTCACCCTGGAGCACGAGGAAGAGTTCTTGAATGACGACGTCCCTGCAAGCTATGAGGAAGACGCGCAAGCCGACGAGGAGGAGGACGCGTACATGGAAGAAGTTCAACACGAGGATCAGGAGGAGATCGAGACGAACGATGACAAGGAGATTGTTGAGGATCACGAGATGGAAGGGCTGGACAACGAAGAAGACGAAGCGAGGTCGCTTCCGGGTACTCCTCGGATCGTGAGTAAAATGGCTGATTTCCAAGTGCTACGAGCTTACAGCCATGTTCAGCGTAAACCACTGGCCACAAACTTCTTCACCCCCCAGCCTCAGAGAAACATTGCCAAGCAGCCTCGTCGCTCACTCGCTACTATTGGTGGCCCAGCTGTCCGCTTCGAGCGTCTGCCTGGTACTCCTGGCTCAAGGAGGGGCGCACTTGCGCCGCCTGGCTCCATGGGCAAGCCAAGTAGGCGTGTTACCATCGCCGCACCCCAGAACGAGGTCAAGGAAGAGGTCGACGTCGAGGAAAAGGTCTTTTCCACTCCTCGTAAACCCCAAGCGACAGCTGCGGATGTGAGTCGTTCCCTGGGTTGACGGAATTATGAGGCTGATAGCGCGCAGTTCAAGAGTCATCACGAAGCCCTTGCGACTCCTCGTCAATTGCCTGCGCCTCCGATGAGCGGCTTCAGAGAGCGTGTGGACGATACGAGGGTCGCAGAGTCCGCACCGTCTCCGACGCATCGCGCCCTTGCCCCTCGAACGCCTGAGAGTGAAGCAGAAGATGAAGAAGTGCATGAATCAAAGGCTTTGGCTATCCCAGCAACGCCCATGGACGACATCAAGAAGCGACTGAACAGTATCCGCAGGCAGAGCGTCCACCGACAAGGCGCGCACGACCGTCGAGCGACGGTGGGATTCGTGCTTCCTCGAACTCCGTCCAACAAGCCAACGACCACCCACGGCGCGTTGTACAGTATCGCCACGACACGTCAGCTCGGTACGCAGGTCCCAAGGACGCCCATCTTCCCACAACTGAAGCGCGATACTCCTATCTTCCCCAAGATCGTCCACTCAGCAGACGCTGGGTCTCCCACTCGCGCATCACCTGGTCGGGCGGACGCGCCATCGTCACCGGAGCTGGAACAGCCGTCCAGTCCCTCCACACCTTCGTTCACAGGTCTGCGCGAGATGCTGAAGCCTGCTGCGATCGCCAAGACTCCTTACATGGGGAGTATCCGCAATATGTTCCCTTCCCCTGCCAAAGAGACCGCTTCGCCTTCTCTAGCAGGAGTGAGAGATCTCCTGGCGCAGCCAGCACCTGTTCCGGCCACACCGAGCTTCTCTGGAATGCGCACTCTGTTCGGGGCCGGGGTCAAGGCGGTGCCGCCCACGCCAGCCATGGAGGGTTTGCGGGAGATGTACGAGGAGGACGAGGAGGAAGAGCACGATATCGATCAAGCTCTTAACACCAGCGTCGAGATCGAGCAGCCAGCTGCGGCAGACTCGAGGAAGAAGGTTACCCAGTCCAAGCTGCCAAAGCCCTCTGCGTCAACATCGACTTCAGCCCGAACCAAACGAGCAGCTCCGGCAGCGTCTACCAGCGCCGAGCCAGCTGTCTCTGCACCGACCAAGACCGCCTCGAAGATACCGGCTCGAAGGGGCAAGGCTGCGATCAAGGCAGAACCGACCGTGGACACTGCGGTGGTGGCAGAAGGACCGAAATCGAAACCCTCTCGAGGCCGTAAAGCTGCTTCGGTCGAGACCCATGCAATTCAACACGAAGCTGAGCCTACATCACGATCGACTCGCTCTAAGAGGACCGCCAGTGTGGATCCTGAGCCCTCGCACTCGCACGTTCAGGAGAGCAGATCGCGCTCTACTCGCTCGCACGTCAGTGAAGAGCCGGAAGAGATGTCCGTCATCATTGTCGATGTCGAAGCCGAAGCCGAAGAAACGAAGACGAGCCGCAGTCGCACGACCTCCTCCAGAGCTACTAAGATTGAGGTAGCAGCCGAGAATGAATCCGAACAATCTTCCAAGCCCAGTGCGAGGGGCTCGAAGCGAGTGTTGGCGCAGATTGACGAGCAGCCCGTCATCGCCGAAGCTCCGAAGAAGAGTATCAGCGCGCCAAGCAGGTCTCGAAAAGCGACCACGACCTCCGCATCTTCCAAGACTGCAGCTAGTACTACGCCAGCATCAGCGCCTGCAGTCAGTCGACGAAAGGGCAAAGCGGCGGAAACGGACAAGGAGAACCACGAAGAAGTGTCTGTCGCAGCAGAATCGACAAAGACTGTCCCGAAGAAGAGGAGCGCTGCGTCCTCTACTACGAGTGCAGCGGCGAAGAAAGAGTCTGGGTTGCCTGTGCTTGTGGCCACAACGAGGAGCACGCGGAGTCGCAAGTAGGGAGTGAGAGGGCCTTTTCAGTTCTTGATTGCGATTATGATTTATGATTATGATAGATTTGCTACGTTCTTGGACTTTCTGTAATTAGCTTTAGTGCATGCTTGCGATACGTGTAGGATAGATCTGCTTTGATGCGTTGGTAGAGCGAATACCCGTGATGAGATATCTCATTGTGTAACGATACTCCAAGTGCCACAGATACGACCGAGTGAATGAGCTTCTGTGATAGAAAGTATTACTCAGAGAGACCCGCCTCATCTCGGCTTCAATTAAGGCTCTCAATCCTCGATATATTCCCGCTGAGCTGAATTAGGTAGGTACACAAGGTACAACCAGTCAACTCGACTCGTCATTCGGAGAATTATCTCTGATACCTCAGGGTCGCGCAGAGAACAGACACCTAGTCAAAAGTAAATCTCCGATATATTACCATTTTCGCAACCCTGAGCAGAACTGAATGAGTGAGAGTGCGAGTGCGAGTACGAGTCGGGGCTTATAATGCTTGTTGGTCTGGCCATCTCCATCTCCACAGCCATGCATCGCATCGCTGCCAAGTCGATTTTCATGGCTACTCCCGATGATGAGTACTGTATTGGCGAACATGCTTCAGTCCACCTTCCTATATTGCTCAGCACAACAAGAGATCTGCATGTCATACATCCCGGACAGAAGGATTCCGATGGAATACCATATAAAAGCTTGATCTACGCGCACGTCTATACGTATACACGTACGCACTCTGATGCGTATACACTTATACAACGCCCCGATCGTCCCGGTGCCCAGCCCTGCCCAGCTGTCCAGGTTCCAGGTCTGCGATGACTCGCCGCATGCACCGACCCTGAGAACGTACGACGTCGGCACGGTAACGTATCGGAGGTGGGATTTAGTGAGTGGTCTAGTCGTCTACCGAAAAGCGCCACTAGGCTTCTGCGTAACTACGAGAGTCACTAACATTATTGTGCGCGGGGGAATTAAGCGTGGTTCGTGGTTGAGATGCGGACCTGGATCCCATTCCCTGCTGGTGGACCCTGACTCCCACCCAATCGCGCAGTATGCGAGTGGACGCCATGACTAAAGTGACAGCACTAGCACTTGTAGCAAATTACTGTACCACCATTAAACTATACGAGTACCTCTGCATAACCCCATCCTCGTGCCGCATTCCCCCCTCTTCACCTTCTTCACCTTCTTCACCTTCTTCCATCTACACTCATTCCTTGTTTCTCCATACTTTCATCTTCCCCTTCTATCACTCACCCTCCGTCACCCATTCTTACTCTTACTCTCGCAAGCATCTACCCCGCCTCGCTTCCGCCGCGACGACTCTACATCACAACGCGACTTACGGCCGTACTTCGGAGAAAACCCAATACCAATCTTATCACTGGACCACATTCTTCGTCCTTCTTCGTCAGATCTCACATCAGACCCGCCGCTCAGACACTTTTCTCTCCTAAGTCTCAATCATTCTGCATACCAATCGTTACTTCGTCACTGTCTAAGCACGGCACAGAGTAGATCTCAGTGTAGAACAACTCTTCCACGCGTGTTCAGGTGAGTCGTCTTCCATCACTGAACATGAGACACCGCACCCCATGATCCCGCACGGTCCCTCATTCATCATCTTTTTCGGGCTGTCGGCGCCATCAGGAGTAGAACACACAGCTGATGTCCGTGTGTACACACATTCTGCTCCCTCTCGGCTGCATCAACATCTCTCTCCGTCAAATCATCCCACCACTGCCCTTCACCGCTACCGTCCCCTCGCCGGCCCCCCCGATCACCATCCTTTGGACAACACAACAGATTTCATCTTCGAGCACACGCGTCATCCTCTTGTTCCGGTATCAGCCCAATCGCGTGCCTGACTAGTCCGACGCCCATCATCATCGCTGCACACACCACGCGCACAGACCCGCTTCTAGTGTCATCGCTCGGACCTATCTCTATACCCATCAACGAGTTTTAGGAAGAAAGGATCAGAGGAATTCATCAACCCCTTTAGGAGACTCTCTCCCTTTGCCATCAACCACCTGCTACCATCTCTGACCACGCCCACAACGGCGGCCACGAGTTTGATCGACACAGCAAGATCAATCTGAAGTCGTTTCCTTCATAACGAGGTAGTCGTCAACCAGTCCACCTCTTCAACTTTCGTTAACTACTTCGAACAAGGTGAGTGTCACATCTAGTAATCCATCACATATTCGCCTTTGCTTGGCCTCTTTTCATCCCAAACTTGGCTTCTGTCTTCTGTCTAGACAAGACTGTCGAGCACAGAGCCCTCCTTACTTCAACAGGAGCATTGTCAACAATGCTCTGAAAGGAGCTGAGAAGCGTGCACATCGCTCGCTGAGTCCGTCATGACGGCATCAGTGATTCATTGCACAACCTCTTTTCCGCAACGATTCATTGCTGTCTCTTCCGATCGAAATCGTTCTGCTGCTTCCGCTCGTATCACCAGAGTACTCATAGCTAACATCATGCGGTCCCTTACCAATCGACCTCTAGCACCTAGAATCATGCCCGAGTCACGCGGGCCGCACCCCTCGCATCATCATCATCATTCGCACTCCTCCCACTCGTCACACGCATACCCTTCTCACCAACAGGCATCGGCATACCCCCCTTCGTCCTCACACCACCCGTACCATCACCACACCAGCTCCCGACATGTGTCCAACGGACTGCCGGCGCCAACCTCGATCGCTGGTCCGCCGCCTATGCCTATCCCCATCGCCCCTCAGGACATAGTAGGACCGCCTCCTGTAGCCATCGGAAACGGACATAACCACCCAGGTCCACCTGGACCGCCGATGAGTCCTGCGGCGCGGGCGGGCAAGGAGAGGATGGACGGGTTGATGTCTCAGCTGGCAAGCGCCAACGAGAATACTTGGATGTTGATTGGTTCGTCCTTTTCGATCTATGTTGTTGAGCAGTAACTCATACCATTCTACCACTTAGGTGCCGTTGCCGAGGGAATGAACAACCAGGATCGAGCGTTGTCCGCTTTTGAGCACGCTCTTCGTCATAATCCCGCATCGGTTTTGGGTCTCAACGCTGTTGCTTCCATCGCTCGAAGTCGGGACAACTTTGACAAAGCCATCGAGTACTTTCAGAGGATCCTCAACATCAACCAGGAGAACGGAGAGGTATGGGGATCTATGGGTAAGTCTGCTATTCTGTGTCTCGATCGAACAAAGCTGAACAAAGCTTCTAGGACACTGCTTGTTGATGAAGGATGATCTGCCCAAAGCATATACCGCTTATCAGCAGGCCCTGTATCACCTGCCTAATCCCAAGGTAAGCATCTTCAAGCTTTTCAAAGCGAAAAGACCTGAGTTGACATTCTTGCAGCAAGAACCAAAGCTGTGGTACGGTATCGGCATTCTGTACGATCGCTATGGATCATTTGAGCATGCCGAGGAAGCCTTCTCGAGCGTTCTCAAAATGGACCCAAGTATGTCATCCACTTCTAGCGGTGTTGTAGCATTGCTGATGCTGCTGTAGACTTCGAAAAAGCGAACGAGATTTACTTCCGCCTGGGCATCATATACAAGCATCAACGTAAATTCCAAGCGTCACTGGAGTGCTTCCGATACATCCTCCACAATCCTCCTCGACCTTTGACATCGTGGGATATCTGGTTCCAGCTTGGACATGTTTACGAGCAAGATCGTGATGTGAGTTGCGCTCGCTGGTTCATAGTACAATAGACTGACACGACGCAGTACGAATCCGCTCGGGATGCCTATATGCGGGTTCTGAGTCATCAGCCTGATCATGCCAAAGTGCTCCAACAGCTCGGATGGCTTCATCACCAGCCTGGCGCACCATTCGCCGATCAGGACAAGGCCGTGGCATACCTTACCAAAAGTCTCGAGACCGACGGGTCAGACGCGCAGAGCTGGTACCTCCTGGGTCGCGCGTTCATGGCCGGCCAGCGATACAACAAGGCGTACGAAGCGTACCAGCAGGCGGTTTATCGCGATGGTCGAAACCCCACATTCTGGTGCTCTATCGGTGTTCTATATTACCAAATCAACCAATACCGAGATGCTCTCGACGCATATTCCCGCGCCATCAGACTTAACCCCTACATCAGCGAAGTCTGGTACAACCTCGGAAGCCTGTACGAGTCATGCAACAACCAGATCACCGATGCTATCGACGCTTACTCGCGAGCCGCCGAGCTTGACCCCACCAACGGGACCATCAAGCAACGTTTGTCAATGCTCCAGAATGCTGGAAACGCTCCTTTGCCGCCCGCACCGGGTCCCGTCGACGTACACCCTTCGCAATACACCGCGACGCCAAATCCCGCGCAACCAGGTGCTGGATCACCCAGCGATTCTCCACACGCTTTGCCGGCTCCCGCAGGCGACTTGCCCGCAGTCGGTCGAGACTTGCCTCCTCCCCCTCCAGGTGGCGAGTTCGGTGGTGAACATTCTCCTGGTCCTTTCCGAGGTGGCAACGCTCCTCCGCCGCTTGCGCATGTTGACGAGAGTCGCGGCTCGATGTCGCGACATGCGCCACTTGCTCCCATGGAGACCGAACGACCAGATAGCACACGCGAGCGCGAACCGCTTCGTGAAGCGCCTCAATACAACGGCAATGGTCGTCATGAACCCGCCGATGCAAGCCGACGACAGGCCGGCACTCCCCTCTCACCTCGTCGCCGTGATGGATTTGCCCCGCCTGGCTATGCAGCCTATCCTACTCACCAGAATCCACCTTATGCTCGAGACAGGGAGAGGGAGGAATGGGAGAGGAGCCGTGATAGGTCTCGAGCGCCGCCAGGAGCCATCCTTGATCCTCGTGGACCGTCACCTCGAATGCAAGACCGAGCGCCGCACCCTGCTGATCCTCGTCAACAACCCTCTCCGCGAATTCCTCAAGACTACCGTGGCGAATACGGCCGACCGGGAGAATATCCTCCGTACGGGTACGACAGCCGAGGGCCGTATCCCCCTGGTCCCGACCCTCGATTCGATGCCAAGCGCGAAATGGACGATATCCGCCGTCGAGATGATTACCGCCGCTTCGACGAGCGCTCAGAGACCAATGGCGCATCTCGCCATCCATCAATCAGTCGAGAGTTCCGTCCCGACGATCCCCGCGCGCCAAGCCCGGCACCTTCGTCGAGCAGTAAGGCGGGGTCGAAGCGTCGCGGCGAGAAGCGCGATGACGACAAGCCCGGTGGCGCGAAGCGAGCCAAGGATGACAAACCTCCAAGCAAAAAGTCTAGTGGTGATAGCGCCAAGAAGGAAAAGCCGGTATCGACCAAGGCGAGTCTGAGGCTGGAGGATGGTGAGACATCGCCAAGGATCGCGAGCAGTCCTGCTGCTTCAGCGGTAGGAAGTACTCCTCACCAAACGCCCCAGAGGCCCATGCCATCTCGGACTGTTGACGAAGGTACGTACATCGAGGCGCTTCACACTGTCTTGTGCTGATTTGTTACTTAGATTACGATGAAGGCGCCGCCGACGCTCTGATGACACTTCACGGTGATCGCCCGCCGAGCGTTGGCGTCGGCAAAGACACGTCTGCCGCTCGCAATTCCACGCCCAGCCCTCGTGGGCACAGTCCCGCGGCATCTTCAGGTGTGGTAGCCGGCAACAAGCGTGTCGATCCGCCATCCCCAGCTTCATCCGTCAAGACTTCGCCGCATCGTCCGAAGAAGGCTAAAGGGGACGAGAGCGTTTCAGCCTCCTCCCCCTTACCCGGATCCGCGGCCGCGAGCAGGCGAACCGTGATCGAAGTGCTGAATACACCCAGCATAAACTCGCCTCTCCCATCGTTGGCAACTACCACAGCCGAAGTGGGAAGTCCTGAGCAAGAGGTCGCTTCCGCCGAAAAGGTCGAACAAGAGGTCGCGACTACGACTACGACTACGACTACGATGGGCTCGCCGAAAGCTGAAGAGGGAGAAATCACGTCCCCGCCCAGCGCGTCTGAAGCTAGACCGCCTACTCCCCCTTTACCAGAGGACGAGAACACCGCGACGCCCGCAGCGGTAGAAGCCAAAGTTGGTGATGTAGAAGTCAACGTGACGGTCACTACGCAGCCGGAACCCAGCGCAGATGCAGTTGCAGAAGCGGTTGCAGACCCGGAGGCGGACGCGGACGCAGATATTAAGATGACTGAGCCAGAGCCAGAGCCTGAGGCTGCGGCTGAGACCGTGGGTGAACCTACGACGGAAGCTAGTGCGGAGGGAGCTGTAGCGCCTGAGACGGAGATTGAGAAGATTGCGGTCGAGTCAGGAGAAGTAGTGGACAAGCCTGTCGAAGAGGCGTAAGAGTGTCTTAGAGTATGTAATGTGCGGTTTAGCAGTGCAGGGTGTGCAGCGAGAGCGTGCAAGGGGAAGGTGCACGGACGAAGTCTTGATAGAAAGCATCACAAGGTCGTTTCAGATGTACAGCAGTGCTAATTTATGGAGCTGGTGTGGTCGCCTCATCTCATGATTTACAAGCAACTGCTTTGCATCACTGTGTGCGAAATCGAATACTATCTCTCATCGCCACGCACACTTACATTATCAGTTGAGATTGAGAATCAAGGTACTGCTATACTGCTATGATAACATCATATCCCCTCGCAAGCTTTCTGGAGCCACTGGACCGCTCTGTCGTCGCCGGCTTGGTTCAGGAGAGGCCTGACTTTCTCGAGGATCTCGGCGTGATACTCGTTGATCCACTGTTTCTCGGGCGGGGTGAGGAGGGTCAGATCAATGAGGGACGTCTGGATGGGGCACTACAACAACAAATCATCGATCATCGTCAATCATCAGTCATCACTCTTAGAGCTTGATGCTTGAAACGATCTGGCGTAAGTGTGAGGTGGACTGACCATGGTAACGCGCTCTAGACCCAACCACTCTTTACTCCCGAAATTATGCTTGGTCTCCGCCCGGCCGATAATGTCAATGTTCTCGATCCGAATTCCGAATTGGCCGTCGGCGTAGTATCCCGGTTCGTTGGAAATGATCATCCCTGCTTTCATGGCCACTTCGTTGTATGCCGGTCGTTGGCCTACACCCTGTGGGCCCTCGTGCACATTCAGGAACGAGCCGACGCCATGCGACGTCGAGTGTCTATGCGCGCGGATCGTCAGTACCGACATAACTGCGAAGAGATAGATAGCGACTTACCGGTAGTCCAGTCCGTCGGACCAGAGCGCTTTTCTCGCCAAGATGTCCCTGTTCCGATGAGCGAGTCAGCATACCCTGTACCTACACCGCTGCAGCTGTGGCAGATGGACATACAGCACGAAGCCTAGCAAGAGCGTATCAGCGATCAACACAATTACTGTGCCGCGTCACTCACCAGTAGTACCCTGAGGGAACACCACAGTATCCAGCGCTTTTCTCCCATGTCAGACTCGTATCCCCTCTCTCGTCAATGGCAACCTACCGATATGCCCTTGCAGCTGCATCCGAAGTCAGACACGCAGTATACTTCAATTGCAGACACACTCACAACCCTGGTGAAAGCCCTCTTCTCATGTTCACTCGGTGTGCCAAAATGCTATTCCAGCTGATCAGCGTAATCCGCCAAATGATAGCTCACCAAAGTCCGCGTGACGTCCGTTGTACCTATAACGAGATGTAATTAGATGTGATGGGGCCGTAGGATATACTCTGTCGCAGCTCACCATCAAGGTATTGCGCTGTCTTTGATATCAGCTCCCATCGATTTTGCGAAGAAAAAGAATGACATACCTCCCGAATCGCACAGATACATTTGGTTCTTGTCTATCACAGCACTGCCTTCCTTTGGCGGGGCATAGTGTATGATGGCTATGTGGACAGCGAGCTCATTAGGCAAGCATCCAGAAAATGAGGGAAACACCATGGCGCTGTCTGTGGACTCACCTGCGTTAGCCCCAGTAGAAGAGATAGTCTCGAACGAAAGTCCCATGAACAACTTGTTCTCCCTGCGCGACAAATCGAGATCAGCAGACTGGACTGGTTTCCAGAGTGATGAACAATCGCACTTTCTGTAATCTTCCAGCTTCTGCGCGGCATCGTACTCTGTCCAACTTTCTCCTCGCGACAGCACGTCCTCCATCCAGGCAAAATACCTCACGAGTGCCGCTCCATCTCGGATATGACATTGTCGGAAGCCTTCTATCTCGGTCTGCGAATGGTGTCTATGTGAGCTCATTGAAGAATGGAAACCATGTACGGCGAGACATGGACTGACCGCATTCTTCTTCGCCTTGAAGTCTTCCACTATCGATCTCCTGACTTCAACATTGTCCTGTGCCTCGCATATCAGCGTCCGTGACAACGTATGGTCTAGCGAGAGTGACTCACTTCGCCTACCGCCTTTGCAACTGCCCAACTGGTCTTCTTTCCTATCAAGACTTTATCGGTCTTGACCACTTTCTCAGTCCCCTTTCCCGCCTCTCCATCTTTGGTCTTTTTCATGCTGTCCTCCTCCAATTTCTGCTTCTTGGCAGCATGAGCGTCGCCGTCCATCTCAACATCAATTGCGCTGTCTTTCCTGGCTACAAGCCCGGCTCTCTCCGTTTTGAGTCGGACTTGCCATTCTTGCAGTGAGGTCCAAATCTGATTATACTCCAATACAGCTATTCCGTTTGCGTGCAAGTATTCCCGGACAGAATCGTTCAATGATTGCAGGTGAGCGAAGAGAGTGCAGTCTTCTCCTGTCAGTATGGCGTACGCGAAGAAAACCTATGTGCCAATTAGTCAGCTTGGGCTGGTCGTCTGTACCGATATCGACGAAGCTTTTCTTACGGGGTTATAAGGGATATCGCTGCCGCGGAGATTGAGCATCCAAGCAATCTCATCCAGCGTGCCAACGACCATACCAGGCGACCCGATCTTCTTTAAGTGATCTCGCAACCTGTTCAACTTCTGGCCCACCGTCTCCCCCGTGTATCGATCATCGAGATGGAAGATCTCGTTCTTCGGTCTGGCGGGTTTAGCAGACCAGATACTCTCGATGAGGTTGGTATCAATCGGCACGAGGGTGGAGGAGATGGGCGGGGCGTGCAGGGAGGTGTGTAGAGACATTGACTCGGAATATGGGATCAGGGTTGGGTCGATGCCTACTCTGGACGAAGGTGGGAAGTCCTATGAACAGCACGGCTCGTCAGTCGAGTGTGTCTCGGAGCTAGCTGGAGAGGTGTAGACTGACCGACTTGAGCCATTGTCCCCATGTTGGAATTTCCGGCAGTCCGCTCTTCATCAGTGTCCACCCTTCGCCAAGCTGCTTCTCCGCTTGAATCCAATACCTCCCATCGGTCCAGCACCTCGCCTCGGTATGGGTTATGACTGCACACCCGGCTGAGCCCGTGAACCCGGTTATATACGCCCGTCTGGAATCGCACGGTGCTAGATACTCCGATGCGTCTGCCAGAATGTTCCCGGTCAGTACCGTTCAAAGCAGCGAGGAAGGGGAAACTCACGAGCGTCTTCGGACGGCACGACGCTACGGAATGATGTCAGCAGTGAAACCAGTACAGCGACAGTACCAAGCTGAGTTATGTCAATGGAAGGGACCTACTATGCATCGATGTTCTTCTCCTTCATGAGCTCCCTCAGTCGAGCCAATCTTTGTGCGGAGACCGACATTACTGCGTCAAGTCCACTATGAGTCTTCTGGAGAGCGATGTATCGTCTTGTATGGGCGATTGCGCCTACGAATTGGGCACGAGGTCGGCAGAGGCTACTGGACAGAGCGCGATGCAGGTGCAGGTGCATGTGCTGTACGAAGGCGTACTGGGCGGTTGCTGCTGGCTGGTAGCTGGAGGATGAGTATGTTGTGTACGATCCGCACAACATGACATACATGCCATGGAAAGTCACGAGGAAGCACGCCGGTACAACGTGATTCCGCCGGAAATCTCGGGTACTCACGATACAGTGTAATGATGACGGGATCAAATCCGATCTCCTACCCCCGCAATCGACCCCGCTCAATCTCGTTCTCGCTTCACCGTCATCGCACTAGCACTGGACATCATCTCGTGATTAATTCCAGTACTCCTTCAGACGTCCTCAGCTACCACCGCTCAAGGCAGACGGCGCACCATCATATTCCGAACGCCCCTTCTCAGCTGTACATCAGGCGTAGGCGCGATGCACGCTGGTCCTTCTCGCCTCACCTCCAGGATCGCTAGTCGAGGATTCAGCACTACCCTCCCTCGATCTGCTCGGACACACGGGAATCTATCTCACTATGATGCTCTGACTCTGCCCAAGAACGCGACCAAGCAGCAGATCAAAGCTCGTTTCTACGAGGTGGGTCATCTTCCTGCGTATCCATGGAAATGTATACGTGATGCAGAGTAGCGAAGCTTATAGCCCCATTGCTCTACAGTTATCGAAAATGTATCATCCTGATGCTAAAGGCGGAGACACGGCGAAATTCCACGAAATCAACGATGCATATGCTGTCCTAGGAGACGAAGGGAAGAGGTGAGTCTGCCCTCAGTCATTGTCGACCTCTGACTTCTGAGTTATTCAATATGTGGATTTAGCTAACAAACTGCACCTCCGCCTAGACGGTCATACGACCTATCTCACGTCCCCGCGAGTCAGGCTCGACCACGCACTTATACCGCCTCGCACTCATCCTTCACGCCGAACGACCCTTACCTGAACCGCAATGCGCGGGGACCGCATCAAGCATGGCACGGAAATCATCAGCCTCCTCATCAACGGCCTCATTTCAACGCAAATGCAAACGCGGGAGGACAAGAGCATTATACGCCTTTCGGAAGGCGCACTCCGCCGAATTTCCAATACGAGTACACGTACCATTTCAATACTAGTCCCAATGCCCGTAGGACTGGGGCTGCAGATATGAATCGCGCGTCAAGGAGGAGAACTGGGGAGGACGGCGACGGCGAAGGACCGACACATGCTGAAGGAACTGGATCTATATGGAAATTTGTAGTGACGGTCGGGCTCATCTTGACTGTTGTCTCCCTCGGAGGCGGCTTGACAGCTAGTGCCGAGGGTGAAGAGAGCTGGAAAATATCACATAACGAAGTGGTCTGCGCGGAGCGAGCGGAGCAAGCGGACCTGGAGCGATCAGAAGGAGGCGGAGATACGGCATGACCAGGGACTCTTATAGCCCACCGCGTTGTACTCGTAGCCTTAGCATACATATCATAGGCACCATCATGCAGGATCTGAAGCAATCTCCTTCCAAGATGCTCAGCTTCGTCGGGGCCTGAAAAGTCCAACCTGTCGAGATCGTTGATACTGGCAACTACGCCTGGCAGTCGCCAACGGAATCAAATTGCTCGGTTACCCTCTGCACAACGAGTAACCGGTCAGCGATGGTGTACAACGACATGACAAAGCTGTTCTCTCTTCATGATGTATATTTCATCTTCTTTCAACCTCTTTCCGGGTCTATCAAGCATATACCATGCAATCCCTCCTGGGCGGAGCAGACTGCTCGACGAGCTCCAATCCCCTCAAACAGGTTGTGCAGAGGGAAGGCGTGGATAACAGTTTGTTCAAGGTAAGCACTATCTCGTCAATCCACGTCCTCACTTGACTGAAAGCTTATCGAAGTCTCTTTTGTTCTGCATAGGATCGATTAGCAGCAACCGCTGGACCAAGCCAGCAGACTGCATTTCGTCCGACTCATCCAATACAGATCGCGAACACCAACGGGCCCCTGCACGCTAATCCTACTCCACACCCATTCAACCTCTCTCATTTATCTGCTGCACTATCTCAGAATCAGGCAGCACAGCATTTCGATGAACAGTGGAGTCGAGCGCAGGCAGCGCCGGCCAACGGCCTCCATCGCCACCAGCCTCCACATGCAGCTATACAACGAAGTCCTGGGCCTATAGCTCAACAGCCGGCTAATGGGCGGTGGCAAAGCCCTGTTCCTGCTGCACACACGTCCGCGTGGTCGGGCGACTTTCATCAGTTCCAGTCCTTGCCCCAGAATGGCAAAGGCAAAGCACGGGAGATCGATAGTCCTTCACAGGTCTACGATACACCGCAATACCGTTCGAACGGGTTCCAAAGTCATATGTACCCCTATCAACCCTCGTTCCAGCCAATGTATTCTGGCGCGTTGCAACAGCCCATTACAGCTGTACCTGAACAAATTGCAAGACCCGAGATGAGCCAGAAGGAGATGGACGACCTATTTGCTCGAGCAGAGGAGGATTGGCAGGCTGCTGGTCAACCGCAGAGCGCGAAAAGTGATGAGCAGCAGAATGGCGATTCGCAAGTCGAGCAACAGGGAGCAGAAGTGGAAGGAGAATCGGTCAGAGAAGCTAAAGGCGATTTCGAGGCGGTATGGGAGAGCTTGCGGCCTGAGGCAGAGAGACTTGGGAAGCTCGCAGAGTGGGAAAAGGATTTCTCGCAAGTCAGTTCCGAGCCAGTATCACGAAATCAACTGTACGACAGCTGATGAAATTTCTATCTAGTTCACCAATGACGAGGACGATCTTTACGATGTGTTGAATGAGAGCCTCAATCGACCCGATGTTGGACAAGGCGAGTTTGACGATCAGTTCGCCGAGATGGGCTTGGGTGGCGAGAGCTATGAAGGCATGTTCGAGAGTGATGATGGGGTTCCACGGCTAAGGAGCTACGAGTTCAGTGAGTCCCATCCAAGTCGCTGCAACATCCTCTCGATATGGCAAGCTTGCTGACGATGTACGATCCGAATGACAGCTTCGCCAAACATTCACGATACCATATCGGCTGCAGCTGCGTGGGCGGAGGCGAACCGCATTCTTGGCTCTGGAGGATCCCTGTCCGATGCAGGTTTGCATATCGAGTCATTTATCCGCCGGGCAACAGCGGAAGACCATGCTCAAATCGGAGTGACGGACGTCGAGGCGTGGTCCTTACTCGGAAGAGTGCATGCCATGGACGAGAAGGAGGACAAGGCTTTGTCCGCGTTCGAGCAAGGTCGAAGGGCGCTGGAGGGCGATGCCGACTCGGGAAGGACCGAGGGCGTGGCAGGGGAGATGTTGACGGTAAGTCTGCGCTCCAGTACGCCCGCAACAGTATCCAATGCTGATGAGAACGGCAGAACCTGGCGATATCCTACGTGAACGAATCGCTCGACCTGGCAGCACTGACGACACTACACCAATTCCTACGACTCCTCCACCCGACTCAAGCAGGCCCAGCACCCTCGAGATCGTCAATGACAGATAACGTGTCCCCATGGGGGCTACATCAGAATATGACGGACTCGTTCTTGGCCCTGGCGCGAGAACAGTGGGGCTCGAAAGGCGTTGTAGACCCTGATGTCCAAGTAGGGCTTGGGACGCTGTACTATATGATGGGCGAGTATGGGCAGGCGCGCGATTGTTGGGTTGCAGCATTGGGAGAGAGGCCAGATGTGAGTTCGCGCACTTTACTGCCTTTGCGAACCTATGAGCCGTAGCAGCAGAGCTGATGAGAGGTTCGGCTCGCAGGATTACCTGCTGTGGAATAGGCTTGGAGCGACTTTGGCCAATGGAGGCAGCTCCGAAGAAGCCGTTGATGCATATCGACGCGCGCTCGAACTGAAGCCGACATTCACACGAGCCGTCTTCAATCTCGGCGTAGCGTGTAAGTTGCGAGACGCGTGGAGTGTGTTATCATAGTTGATGGACTGATCAAGACATTGTGGTCGATGCAGGTCTGAATATTGGTGTTTATCGCGAAGCAGCAGAACATTGTGAGTTCAACATCTCGCGTAGTGGTACTGCAGCGAATCGAGAGAGAGCATTACGGGCAGGTCATCAGCCGGGAGTATGAGCGGGGCGGGAATGGCTTTCTGTTTGGCTCTCTGTCTTGACTTTTTTGGCTTTGTCGGAATTGTTTGGCCGGCGAAGACTCGCAGGTGCTAACAACAGACCTTCGATACCATTCTCAGTCCTGGCAGCACTTTCGCTCCACCCGGCTCAGAATCAAGGGCAAGGACAGAAAGCCCCAGGGGATTTCGGCGATATTGGATTATCCGATTCAGGCAGCTTATGGTCCACCCTTCGCCGATCACTCAATGCCCTTGTGAGTCGCTCCTTGCTTCCTCTTCTGGCTTCGACTTCGGTAAGAGTCATGTGACTAACCCTCGTCTTGCAGGACATGCCAGAGTTGGCCGAGCGTGCTAGACCCGGTACGGACCTGGGTGTTTTCCGCCAAGCGGGCTTTGAATTTTAGTATTTGCACAGTGTACAGCAGACAGGCATCAGGCGCAATAGAATCACTGTATGCCATGCATGTCGTGTGTGTAGTAGACTTGCGTCTATGTCTAGAATGGTGGTCACGAAGCTGCGATACTTCATGTCTACCATGAAGCTACGCGCCATCTTCGGTTTCTCCCTCAACCTTGCCCTCTACTTGCGCAGCTGAGGCAGACGAGGCAGACGCATCAGGGCTCTCGCGAAGACTCTTCAGCCCGTACTCTGCCAATGCTTCGTCACTCGACACCGAAGGAGATCTGAAGACTGGATCGATCCCCGAGCCGGATTTGGGGAAGGCTATGACTTCCCGGATGGATTTAGCGCCGCACAAGATGGCTATGAGCCTGTCGAAGCCTGTAAGTGAAGTGTGGGTATCAGTACGTAGTACGATGATATAGCCTTTCTCGTAGCATGGCAGAGACCGTGCTCACCAAGGGCAATCCCGCCATGAGGCGGCGCGCCGCATCGTAATGCCTTGAGCAAATGGTCGAACCGGCCCATCTCCTCTGGCGTCAACTGAGCGTCATGGTGATCAGCACAATCATCCATCTATTCTTTTTACTTGAGTGTGTAATGCAGGGCGGACTCACCTGGAGGACCTCGCGCATGACATACTCTTGTAAAGCAACATCATGTATTCTAACACTTCCCCCGCCCACTTCTTGACCATCCAACACTAAATCGTAGTGCTGTCCTCTGACACCCTCCACTTTGCCCGCTTTGAGATCTGCCAGATCCTCAAACATCGGTGAGGTGAATGGATGGTGAGTGGACGCGTAGCGTCCTTTGGACAAGTGCGATTTGTCCTCGTCGGCCAGAGTGAATAGGGGGAATTGCGTTATCCACAAGAAGTGCGGTTGGGTTGGTAGGGTCAATAGGCCTGGCACATTGTTATACTGGTCAGCCCTAAAAACGCGGCTTTGACTCGGTCGGTGCGAACTCACCCTGCGCAACGAGCTGCTCGGCGATCTGCACCCTCAAGCGACCCAGATGTGTCCATCCGCCCTGCACCACTCGTCAATATTCGTCAAACCATCACTGCACACAAACGCTTACGCACCTCGGCAATCTTCTTCCTCCTGGATAACCAAATCACATCGCCGGGTTGGGCGCCACCAGGGATGTTCTGGTCCATCTCCAAACCCAGTGGTTTGGTAAGTACCGAGTCTTCAGGCCAAGTGTGCACGTTGGCATCCGTGATCTTGACGTAGTCAATCTATGGTAGCGGTCATCAGCGCTGGAATGTTACGACGACGTCGACGTTCTAAGGACTCACGAAAGAACTGCTCGATGCTAATGATGCAATGTCTAATTTCTTGGCTTGTGCTGCTGGGATAACCATGAACTCCACCGTGGACGGAGACTGGTCCAGCAACACCTTGTCTAACGCAGCGTCGGACAGAGCAGGATAATAGCCTATGGGTAGGGTCTGCGTCGTGCTCTGCATCAGTACGCAGTCTCACGAATGTCGAAGCGGAGGAGCTGGTCACTCACATACATCTCGTACCGCGTGTCGGGTTTGTCGGAGCCGTACTTGAAGGTAGCTCAGCTACCAATCTCTCGCGTTGATAGAGGCCACGCAGGGAAGACTCACAACGTCCATGGCCACGTCGTAGGGCATGACCCTAAACCAGCCTTCCAGCTCAACGCCCTTGACCTCTCTCCAGATCTTCTTGACCAAGCCCTCGATGACCTCCCTGACCTGCTGCCCGCCGATAGCCCACGTACTCCTCATTCCGCCCCCATCATGCCCCTCCGGCGCGCCATTGACGAACGCCATCTCAAGATCGACCTGCGTGAATTCGGGCTGACGATCTTTCCGCCCGTCCTCGTCCCTGAAACACCGCGCGAGCTGGAAGTATCTGTCCACTGCTCCCGAAGCTATCAAGAGCTGTTTTGGCTGTTGAGGCGATTGCGGCAGAGCGTAGAATGTCGGTGAGCCTGATGGGGTTGGGGATCGAGTGGGAACGAGGAACTCGCGCGCTCCCTCCGGTGACGAGTTGAGCAGGATAGGCGTCTCCACTTCCGTGAAGCCTGAATCAGGATAGAACGGAGAATGGTCAGTTTACATAGGCTCGAATTATGACGCAGCAAGTGTAAAGTAGTAAAGACCCACTCTGGTCATGCAGGTAACACCGGATTATATGCGCTACTTTGCTTCGGGTCTTCAGGTTGTCGGCGAGCTCGGTCCGGCGTAAATCAAGGTATCGGTGCTGAGCGCGCAGGTCTTCGTTGGCCTAGGATGAGAGATGCGCAATCAGTTAGCGCTTGGGTACGTCATTTGAGTGCAGCATGACTCACCACTTCAGGTCTGTTTGGGTAGAATGGGAGAACGGCGTCTGCGGGGTTGAGCAGAGTTACATTCTCCACCTCGATCTCAACTTCATCTGCGGCCTGCACGAACGATCAGGTGCAGCACAGCCAAGAATTGTCAGCCTCGTTAAGATTTGCGGGGAAGCAGACGAGGAAAGGTGGAAACCTACAACGGTCGTACCGCTCTTAGCTTTGACTTTCCTCGGCTGCACCGTGCCTTCGACCAAAACAACGCTTTCTAAAGGCCACGACATGACTGATTCCGAAATGCCTTTCAAGCGGGAGACGAGCTGGACGCCGTTCGAGCTTGAGCGAAGGGTGAAAAAGTGTAATGAATCGGATGCGCGGCTGTATCTCAATCAGCAATACCCTTTTCACCTTCATAGTGGGCGGCTGGGGGGGCGCGTAGGACGTATTACGTACCGCTGAGAGAAGAGCCAGCCGCCTAGGACTACTTGCTTCCCAACGAGTTCCGGCGATAGTTGGGAGATATCATGGGTGATCCGCGCTCTTCGTCCTGCGCGAGATCAGATCAAATCAAATCAAAGCCTATCAGCCTTCTCTTCATCTGACATTCTCCCCGTATCCAGTAACCAGTATACGACTGAGAGCTAGATGAGCAGACATACCATGATGAGCTACTGGTCCGGAAGCAGACTCGATAAACGGCCGGATCTTATGTCCGCCCAACTCGGACCCAGATGCTTCGGGCGCAGCGAGGGATGAGTTCATCCTCAGTGAAGGCTGATGTTGATGTAGCGTCGCCGAGAGAGGCGTACATCTTCGACATGCCTGCGACGGCGCTCTAACGCTCGAGGTAATCGCGCTCGTTGCACGACAGCTCGCCAGCGCTCGTCTCCTTGCCAGAGAGAATGACATGCTGTGTATCACCGTGTCGCTGTGTCGCTGTGAGGAATGGAACGTACGTCGGAAAGTAGTCAGATGTCAAGGTCAGCAAATGTCAGATGTCGCCTCCAACTTTTTCGGCTACTCGAGTTTACATGTTGTTCGAACAAAGTGATTTCGGTGCCTGAACTGCCTGAACTGCCCGATCTCTCCCTCGTCGTCTCTTGCTTGTGCAAAGTACAATCTGACCTGATAACACTACACTTCCTGACCACGTACCACCTACTATCAGACCCATCACTGGGAGAAAGCACAGTCGAATCAAGATCGGGAAGAGATGGCACTCCGCACAGAGATCCTCCGAGCAGCACTACCCCTTATACCGACGCACTCCTTCACCCGCCCCGCGCTGCTCTCAGCGCTCGAATCACTCAAGCCTGAATTGAAAGTTGACGAAAGGCATGGTGTGGTAGATACGATCTTT
>JALPBZ010000081.1:0-84781 GCA_026538355.1 Cryptococcus sp. GC_Crypt_5
AGGCTGTGTATGGTTCTGGAGCAGCGTCGACAGCATTGGTCAGAGGGTGATCGTTGATTGTTGTACATTAGCTGTACATGTAGCATAGACGTCATTGAAGCATAACGAAATGATGCATCATGAATGAAGAATGATGCATAATGAGTGTGAGTGATGGGTGATAGGATCTGAAACGGGGTGATTGGGTGATTGGGTGATTGGGTGAAACTGCCTAGGAACGGCAAAGTACGTCATTGTTGATGTTGTTAATGGAATATGGAATATGGAGTAATGATGAGAGATGAGCGGACCACAGTCAGCTGTGCTCGAGCACTCTGATTGTGATTGATGCTATATATCACTTCGTAGCAGCATCACCCTCTCTCTTCCTCTTCACTACCTCCATCACTACTCTACACTCCCCGTACTACTTAACTTCACAACAACACTCGACGAATATCTACGACAAGATGCCCTCCACTTCAGAGCAAGAGCACGAGAACAGGCAGCTGGGCGGGTACAAGGCGTGAGTGACAGTCTGCCATCACCTCAACGTCCTTCTTGCTCTGCGACATGAAGATCCTGCTCCCACCTCGTCGTACTGTGCAGCGCTGATTACCATGCAGCACCATCCACAATCCGCGAGTACGTCCTCCTGTCTGCTCCCTTTTTTTCTCATCAGACCTCCTGCTGCCATTGATATTACTGCGAGATACTGATCTTCCTCTTCCAACTATCCACCTTACTGTATCCTCGCCACCGACTCACTCGATGCCTCCTCACCCATCCCGTCCGTACGCACTCTCGCTCTTAACAATATACGAACGCGACGGCGCCTGCGATCACAGACCTCGCTCGAAGCGCAGGAGCACGCAGCCGAGATCCTGAACGAACACGGGATCGAAGCCAACGTCAGCGCTCACGGGCATTCGCACCATCACGGCCATTCTCACTCCCACCTCAAGGAGCACGAGCATGAGCATATTCAGGCTCAGGCTCAGGCTCAGGCTACTGAGGGGAAAGACGCTGTTGAGGGAGGATCGGAGCATGAGCACCGAGTCCTTGGTGGTTACAAGGCGTGAGCATCATACGCTTCTTCTGTGACTTATGACTCGTATTGTTGCCTTGCTGAACAGTCGTTGTTAGGACACTGCACAACCCCAATGTCTCGGACGAGGCTAAAGAGCGCGCTAAAGAAGTTCTCAAGGAGCACGGCGCGGCTTAGGCCTGTGCTGGTTATCCGAGAGCAGCCGGAGAACGGCGATGGAACAGAAGAGTGGAGAGAGCTGTATATATAGCGTCATATTGTAGCATAGATCAAGTCAAGCAGAGATGAATCGTGGTCGACATGAGCATCTACATTGTGCCATTGACACTGAAACACTTTGAAAACGATAACAACAAGTCTCGCAATACTCTCTCATCGCTGCTGGTCATCCGACATGCAAAGCAAGTCTTACGGCTTTCTCACATTATCAATCTTTACCAATATTCTGCTTGTCCATCTTGCCTCGCATGCAAATACTTTTACCACCTTCCAGTCCTGAATTCGATAGATACCCACTCTATGCGAAGCTTAGGCAGCCACATAAGGACCGTCGACGCACTCGAAGCCTAGGTTGGCGGTGCCGTCCGTGAAGCTCTTCGGATCACAGAGGACATTTGAGACGCCTTTACCGTCGATAGGGTACAGATTGGCATTCTCGACTCTGATGTTGGTAGCTACGAGCGAGGCGTCATCGTCATCAGCAATGAGCGTATCATGTATCGCCATCACAGCACGCATGATGAGTTCTGTAGGTGATGGCAGCCCTACTCACCAGTTCCGCTGAGTTTATTATGCGTCAGCACAATCTGCAGTGTTCGAGTGTGTTTATGATGTGCGTTATGACTCACTTGAGAAGCTGTAAAGTCACGCCAGCAGTGTTGGTGGCGTTCGAGACGTAGTACCCTTCACACGGAGCAAGCGTTAATACCCATCGCGCTCAGACGGACAAGAGAGGAATAGGAGGGCTTACAGCATGGATCAGTAGTACAGCTCCCGTCTCCAGGGCTACCACATGAGAAGGTGAGATCAGCGCTCGCCGACATAGTCGTATGGTGACAGAGAGAGAACGCACTACATGTCGTTGATGGTCCCCGTCACGTTGACCCACTTGAAATTCGATATATGCGTCGCGGTGGAATTGGCAGGGAGGCTTCCAGGTGTCAAGCCGCGGTTTGTGTTCTGCATCAATATCAGGTTAGCTTGTATCGCGACCAGAGCTGACCATGCCTGATATCGTAATACCTTCCTGGCCTGGATGACAGGAGGCGCACGATTTCGACGTTTACTCACTTGGTCGTAGTATTCTCCCGTAGCGAAGATGGGGAACGTGGCGTTGAGCACGTAGATGTTACTCCATGTCACCTGTAGGATGCGTCAGCTACCGGCCGTGTGCAGTCCATGAGCTGACTTGCATTGGTGATATTCCCAACAGAGTTCAAGGACGATTTGAATCGCGCTAAGCACGAGTGTCAGCTTACCCACTAGCCATAAGCCATAGGCGGAGGAACGAAGAGCGCTAGACGTGCACTCACTGGCATAGAGCGAATTGCGCGAGGTGATATTGTTGAACAAGACATTACTGACGCCCGTCGTAGCTGATAGGGAAGCACCGTGACCCCCTTCGCAGACCATATTGCGGACAGTGATGTTATTGCCTTTGTTCACTATGTCATGCACGACATCAGCTGAGTTTCCTTTGGATGCGGTGAAAAATAGTGAGAGGGACGAATCGAAGCGACCCACCTGCCACACAGTCATCGCCGTTGGACACGAAGCCGTTCTCCACCACGACGTTGTTCCCCGAGATATCGTAGCCGTCGGTATTGAAGGGGAACACCGAGGGGTTCTGAATCACATTTGAGAGAGGTCAGGTCAGGCTCGTCGGGTGTCTCGTACTAAACGTTGAGACTCACGGCCAGATCGTACGACGCGTCGATCGAGTTCTCATCTATGCGCGCAGCTGCAGTCAGTCACCATACATTACGCTGTTCGCACAGCAAAGCTGGAATGAACAAGTACAGCTCTGACAGGAGGGTAGACATACAGATATGGTTGTTGTTGCCCGATACTGAGATTCCCCAGGCGATGGGCTTGCGCACCTTCAACCAGCGAATGACGGTATTATTCGCTGTGATATGGAACAAGTGCGGCCTGTTCGCCTATTCCCATCACAAGCATTTGTCAGGACTGATGAGCCAAGACCGAGCACTCTGTTGGAGCGTGAAGAGATGGCATGTAGGGAAGCAGCAACCTACCAGTCCACCCAAAGGGAGCGTGATGGGGGCAGCCTGCCACCATGGTTCGCCATACGGATCGATGAAACCCCAATTCGGATCCTGGTTTCCGCTGAGAGTGATGTTAGTTCCGGAGAGGGTGTACCAGTATACCGAGCCACCAGTGGCGTTGACTATTGCTTGCACATCTACGATAGTGACCCAACTCTATCAGACGTCGAGTCTCGAGGACGGGAGAGAGATGGAGGTGAGCGGACGTACATGGGATAGACTGAGGGTGGTCCAGGTTCCCAAGGATCTGGATCTCGACGTTGGTCAAATTACCAAATGCCACGGGCGTGCTTCACATTCAAACACCTCGGCATCAGCAGCAGCAGCAGCAGCAGCAGCGTTGAGCCTGTGACGACATGATATCGATGGATGGACCGGAACGTGGTGGAGAGAGTGAGGTGTACGCACGAGATGTTGTAAGTGATATTCGGCTGGAAGACGATGGTGGCGTCAATCGAGCAATTGGGGAGCAGAGCCGTAAGACCGGGCGTATCGTCGGTCCCATTACCGCCGTAAGGGACGCTGTTCAGACGGTCAGCGAGTCTCGCCGGTGGCACGAGAACTCCGTGTGCAATACGTCACGCGAGCACCGGTGAGGAGAACGGCTGAGGACGAAACACTCACACACAGGTCTTGTAAGCGCTAGCTGTGAAGATCAGGCTTAGCAGAGCTACCAGAACAACGGGTTTGACTGATGAAAACATCGTCTGACGTGCTGTACTGTAAGTGCAGAGTACGATCAAGCAATACTGTTCATGCTTGGGAGACTGCCAGCACCTCTGCTTCTTATATCGTGGAGTAGCGCCGAAGCAGACGGTCAAGAGCGAAAAGCAACTTGAGCTGGACCGGACATCAGAGATGTTGAGTGCGCGCCGGGCCGAGACAGCCGCCAGCTTGATCTACCATTCCTCAAGTCGTCAGCGGTCGATCGCCGTCAGTCTATCACTCTGCACACGGCGACATGCATAACAGATGCAAGGGGGAGTCAGCTGATCGTTGATGTAGGCTAACCCCGTTTAGCTATGGATTGTCGGACGAGGTGTAACCGTGACCGTTCCCGGTGGAGGTTTTTCCGTCCGGCCCGGGGAATGACGTCTGGCTCTTTCAGCCCATGTGGGCGTTTAGCAGAGAACAGCAGTATAATCAGTGGTATTTGGTAGCACTGGAGCTATCTATGAGGGTGATGGGCTGGATGGATGACAAGCAACTGGGGAAGACGTTGGACATGGTGACATTCATGTAAAAAGTTGCTTTCCATGGTCCTCGGGTGACTAAGCCGCGTGAGCCGATCTCTAACCGCCTGCTGTGACCTCTCATTTTTCCTCGCTGCAGTACGAGCATCGGACCCACCAAGGACATACCCCCGGAAAGTAGGTTACAGTCGGCGAGTTGGTTCAAGCTTTGATGTAAAAGTTGTTTTCCATTGTTTTCCACGGTCCACGGGTGACGAGGCAAGGCTTCTCAGTCTTCCGATGTAAATGGACGGGAGAAGCACGCCCCTCAATCGGCAGAAATATCCATGCGAGGATTCATCCAGGCCAATCAATCCTGGTATCGTGGTTGCGGACTGCATCTCTCCTCTCTCATGCACTTGATGGAGTCATGGATCGACCTATGAGAAGAAAGCGAGAAACGCACGTTCTCCCTGCGATTGAAGTGATTCTATTCCCGGAAACTGAATCACGAGCACGTAAGCTACAAATGAGGGGAGATGATATCATCCTTCTCCTATTGTTCTCCACAACTGCAAGAATAGAACAAAGTTGTTATGCCGGCGGCACGTTGCATGTTCACAGCTAATCATCGATAGTGATTCTTATGTACTCGTGTACTCGTGCACATGACAATTGCCAACGTGCGACGTGCGATAGGATAAGGAGATTACTGTAACTTTTTGTAGGTCCGGCGAAACCCGATACCATCTCGGGACTCTGCAGTGCTCCGCGCTTATATTCAGGGAACGGAGGGGGAGGGAGCGTCACGAGGCGGAAATATGCATGCTGCTGCGTTCTTGTTATTGGTTATTGGTCATATTGCGACTCAGTACTACTGTATCAGGAACAATCACAGGATCACACAGGGCGAAAACCCCATCGGAGACGGATATGAATAGCTGGCGGGTATTTGTCTATTGCGCAAGGCAAGGCAAGGCAAGCCAAGGGCGTGACGTACAGCACAGTGCGGCCATGAGGGCATGAGGAGTAAAAGTTTGTTGGAGCGTTATAATGTACGAGCAGAGTAGAGTAGAGATACAGATATATATCGAAAGCAATTCAGTTGCGTTGACGTTGTACGCCATCTGTTGATCATATATCGAGCTACCCATCAGTGATCAGGTCGACATCTTCACTTTGGCCCTGCAGTAATCACCCAACACTTACACACAGCCATGCGTATGCCCTGGGCCAAGAAAGAGATGGACGTCGTGACGACCTACGAGGACGACGGTACCATCACAGAGAAGAGGTCGGGCTTGAGCAAGAAGGCTACGTGAGTCTCCAGTCACCGGTTAAGCCAATGACGCCAGAGACTGATGCGATGCGATGTGATGCGATGCGGATCACAGGATCTTTGCCTCCGTGAGTTTGAAGCAAGTCGTGCGATGATTCTCTGCTGATACGGTAGACCCGGTACATAGGGCGCTTCGTTGTTCTCAGATGGGTGAGTCACCTTCCGACCCGTCATTACCGATAATCGCAAATCGCTAACCGTCCATGCTCTCGCTCTCCCAGTTACGCAAACGCATCCATCGGACCGGCAGGAACGATCATCAAGAGCTACATCTACTTGGACTATTTCACCGCGAACCCCGTGTACGCCAAGCTGTTGCCCGCTATCGCTTTTGCCGGTATCGTGTTTGGCCAATTGACTTTCGGTTGGATCAGCGACAAGGTCGGGCGAAAGGTAAGTACATCAGCTATTCCTGCTATTTGTCACCCGTCAAAAGCTGACGATACCTGTGATGCTGAGTGCAGTTCGGCATGCTCCTATGTACGGGTATCGTCTTCGTCTTCTCTGCTCTTGAAGCTGCGTCAAAAGGACCAGGAGGAGCTAAAGGCACTGTCAATGCACTACTGTGAGTCACGTCTGGTCTCGTTGCATCGAAATCGACGCTGACTGGCGATCACTGATGATACAGCGCATACCGTTTCCTTGTTGGTGTCGGTATCGGCGGTGAGTACCCTACAGGCAGTGTTGCCGCGGCGGAAGGCAGCGAGGACCCCGAGATCAAGAAGAGCTCTCAGCAGAAGCTATTCGTGTTGGGTGAGTCGTTTGTATAGAGAGAACACAGCGAAAGCTGACAGTGCGGTGTAAATTCAGCCACCAACACCTGCATCGATTTGTGAGTGGCAGTCTATCAAAAATTACTATACCGTACTCTAACACACATCCCGATGTGCAGTGCTTTCGTCATCTCCTACTTCGGTGAGTATGGTTCGCCCTGCGACGCCGTGCATGCGCAGATCAGTCGCAGCGTGCGCTGACATTGACAATCGTACGATCAGTCTGCCTCGTATGCCTGTGGATCTTCGGGATGAACCACCTCAACGCAGTCTGGCGAATCACCCTCGGTCTGGGCTGTGTCCCTCCTCTGGCCCTCTTCTACTTCCGTTTGAAGATGCGCGAGCCATTGGCATACAAGCAAAACAGCATGAAGCATGCGCCCATCCCGTGAGTTGTGCTCGACATTTGGCTGGTTTACGAGTATTGACGATGTGCGGCAGGTACTGGTTGATCATCAAACGCTAGTAAGTGGCTCTTTTTTGAGGACTTTTCGGGTTTTCAGCTGGTTTTGTCGCTCACACCACATCACGCATTCAGCTGGGTCAAGCTCGCTGCTGTGTCCGCAACTGTGAGTGCAGCCCTTCTACGCGGTCTAGACAGATCGCCGTTGCTAACAAGATTTGACAGTGGTTCCTGTACGACTGGATCACCTATCGTATGTGTTCCGCCACACTCCAGATTTCAACGTAGACACAGTAGCTAATCTGGCTGGCCTCTATAGCCTTCGGTCTCTATGCCACGCCCATCACTGATGTCGCTGACCCCAATGGGACACTGTACACTTCTATCGGCTGGGGCTGTCTGATCAACTTCTTCTACGTCGTAAGTAGTTACTGCTCAACCTCGGATCAGCTCTCACTCATCACTGATACTGCCTCCCTATCGCTTAGCCCGGTACGGTCATCGGCGCTTTCGTGGTGGACTACCTCGGTCCCAAGTACTGCATGATCTTCGGTCTCTGCATGCAGGCGCTCTTCGGTTTCGTCCTTTCTGGATGCTATAATCTGTGAGTTATAGTGTGCAGTGGGAGTGGCCTATAGCAGCGGCAGCGGCTGACTCGCCCTGTGTGCTCTGTGCAGCCTCACGCAGCCAGGACGTATTGCCGGTTTCGCCATTATGTACGGCATCTTCCTCTCGTTCGGAGTGAGTCTATCAATCATCTCACGTACGGCCCATACTGACATTTGGGCATTATAGGAACTTGGTCCAGGCAGTGAGTAGCCACTACGATCCCACGCAATGAATGCGGGAGCTCAGACTGATGTGAATGGTGATTTTGCTAGACTGTCTCGGTCTCCTTGCGAGCAAGGCTATCGGTCCCACTGCCGCTCGTGGTCAGCTGTACGGCATCGCGGCAGCCGTAGGCAAGATCGGAGCTTTCATCGGGACATACACCTTCCCTCAGGTGAGCCCGGCTACTTCCTCTACTCCCTTGGCTCTTTAGGCTCCTGAAAGCTCAACCCACTGCTCGTATCGAGAATAGCAATGCTAATATCATGTCGTTAGATTATTGAGAACTTTGGCGGGTCCGACTCGTACGGCGGCAAGACGGGTGTATTCTACCTCGGTTCAGGCCTCGCGCTCGTTTCAGCAACCATCACCTTCTTCTTCATCCCCAATATCCAGCCGGACGCGATGCACAATGAGGATATCGCGTTTAGGGAGTACCTCGAGGCGAATGGCTACGATACGTCTCAGTGCGTAACCCTCTCTTCACTTCGCTATAGGTCGAGCTGATCCTG
The DNA here is from genome assembly GCA_026538355.1 of Cryptococcus sp. GC_Crypt_5. NCBI lineage: Eukaryota > Fungi > Basidiomycota > Tremellomycetes > Tremellales > Cryptococcaceae > Cryptococcus > Cryptococcus sp. GC_Crypt_5. The sequence goes on from JALPBZ010000081.1 coordinate 8,340, forward strand.
ATGTTGCTTTACTTTCCAGAATGGGCCTCCGCGACAGCGTCTCAGACTTCGAGCGCGGTCAGATCGAAAGAACAGGCCATGTCTCCGAGAAGGATCTCGCTGCGGAGAAGCGAACTCAAGTAGCAAACTCCTAAGCGTGAAGCGTCGACCGGTAGCCATGACACCGCGTTAATCTCCCGCGATCTGATTGCTCACTCGAGCTGGCATATGGCCCATTTGTTACCTCCTTCTCGACATCGTCGTCAAACTCTTTGGGACAAAGCATCATTCAACCTGATGCTCCACCTTCCCCTCTTTCTCTTTACTAGATTTTGGCTTCAACTGCGGTTTACCTCTTAATCCACTTCTATAATATCACATATGAATCGATTTCATCGCGCTATGCAATTTATACCATATATCATATAGGCGTACATGTTGGATCATGACTGGAGCATATGAGCTCCAGACGCATATTCAAGTTTGGCGCGTCTCTTTTAGAAGAAAGCGATGGTATGTAAGAGCGTATGAGGATGCTTGTCCGCGTGCGCAAGGAGGATCGCGTCTATCTCCGTGTCCAGGTCCGAGGCGTCTTCAATCTACATCGCAGCCCAGAAATCAGCAGATGTTTGTGTATTTACAGGACAGCCGCAGAGGAATAAGTTTGAGAAACTATGGATCTGCACTCACTGCTTTTGCTAGCTCGAGGATCGACTTGCCCGCTATCAGTGCTTCTTCCGGGTTATCTTTGATATCGAGGTTGATGATATGTATTGGGCGGTTATACTCGCCTCCCCTAGTCAACAGATCTGTAGAGACGCAACATACATTACGTGTCAGCGATACTTCTTCTCATCCACCCCGCAGTGTTGTCCAGCAACACCAGCTTCGAGAAGATATGGAAACTGAACTCACCATCGCAAACAGCATCATAACACCTCTCCTCGCACGTTATGACCACGTCGGCAAGGACGCTTCGAAGCTCCTGCCATTTCTCAGGCGCCTTTTTGACTTTACGATTCCTGTCCAACATCGGTAACAGACCGTTACGGGTGTACAGTGCTGGATCTTTCGACTCAAGATCTCTGTAGATGTCGTCGTAGGGTGTTCCGAAACGATACACGTTGGGCTTGTCAATCGCGGGCCCGGGCAGTCGGACAGCTGAGCCTGTCCCGGCTGAGATCACGCGGAAGGCGGCTTTGCTGTAGTGTAGAAGTGATTGGTGAAACAATGCAGCATGATCAGCAGATGTTTGCTTTCACATCCCCATGGATTTGAAGACGAGCTCACTCTAGCACCATGTGCGCCTCCATTGATCGATTCTGCGCGGTACAAGTGAGCGATTAGCTAGCTAACTTGTCGAGCTGGGGAACACCCACATTATTGCTCGCGCAAACAACGCAGAAGAGCGGTCGTCTCTTCCCCTTTACTCCGCTCGCAGCACTCTCAATACCACCAACAGCAACACCATTGACTTTTGGCTTGACATCTTGCATCTGGGGTGGAAAGGATGCTGTTGGGGGCGGTGTGCCGTACATGTTCATTGTTGGTGGGGGCGTAGCGAAAGATGGTGGAGGGGGCGTAGATTGCGCGGGGAAATGCTGCTGTCGCCGTGGGTCTTGCGGGCGTAATCTCGGATCCGTAGGTGCTGGCGCAGGAGGATAAGGGGGCGTCGATGCTCCCGCCTGAGCATGATTTGTGGGTGCGGTATACGCGCCAGCATGCTGAGCTGGGGGGAAAGGTGGAAATGACGGTTGTTGCCCTGGCTGCTGTTGCTGAGGTGGGAAAGCAGCATAGCCAGCCTGCGATTGTGGTTGCGACTGCGTCTGACGCTGTGCTAATCGTGGATCTTGAGGTGGTGCACTACCGTTATTGTAAGCATTATGAGGGCTGTTGTACCCATTCGAATTCGGGTAGCCTGGAGTCGACGAAGGTGGTCGAGGGTAGTTGTTCCTCCGTCTCGGGTCCATAGTCGCTGGTTCTTGTTTCGGTCGAATGGGCGGCGAGAAGGTGCAGCTCGACTTCGGAGTGGATGTGGGATGCAGCTAAGCTGAGTCGAAGTACACGTTGAGGAGTACGCTGGATGACAGACAAGTATAGAGAGGAGAGTGACAGAATGACATTTTACAACCATGTTTGTTCCTGACAATGCATAATGACAATTTCAACAAACCGACACTCTAACTTGCTTGCTTCTTCACCCTATTCACCACCACAACCAATTGTACCACTCCTCCCCTTTTCGTCTGCTTCTGCTTCTGCGCCGACAGTCTGCGAGTGATAGCGCTATTGGCCACGCATCCCAATAGGTCGACGCGGAATTGGAAGGTTTTGAACGCGTTGAAGGGCCGCTCCTTCGAGCGCACGCCGCATCATGCCAAGCACATATATACCCCACCGCCTGGTGCATGCGCACTTACCCGCACCCCCTTCTCTGCCCAACTCCATTCCAGAGCTGCATATGCCTACAGATCGAGAGTTCCCCTTGGACGACGAAGCGTATATCGAGCCTCTCCATCCCGACCATGCCGTGTCAGTGACGCATGATGAACAAACGGGTATTTTGGCAAGAAGTATATTCAACTCCCACGTCCTCGAACTACGCCCTTTCAGCCCTACCATCGCTAAATCACGGTCTAAAGGGCTAGATGGATCGGAGATCGTCAGAATTTTCTTCCCGGATCCGCTGAGACCGCTGGCGAAAGGGTGCATCACCATCTCCCGCCGAGACAAAAGACTGTACATCCTCCTCGTCTCTCAAGCCAACGTGGTATACCGCCTCAACTTCCCGCTCGGTACCTTCAAGCCGTCCTCCGGCGACAGGTTTGTCTTCACTACCAAAGGCCATGAAGATTGGGCAGAAGAGTGGGAGGTGCCAGACGATGTGATTGCAGCGTGTGGAGGAGTGGGAGCTTGGACCGCCTTGAGTGACAGCGCCGTCGTTCTGGGAGGAGGAGACGGTGGAATCGTCAGAATAACACGATCAGGTCACTGGTCTGCAGGTCGGTCCTCCTCCTCGTGTTCAGATTCTCTTGCTTTGACTGACATTACTTCTCCGCAGACGCAGGAAGATGGGCCACAACGCATCATCGTGCAACATCACGTTTACGCCTGCCTTCCCTCTTCTCCCGCAACGCCACCTCCGACGAGCAGATCATCTCCTTTGCGCGCTTCGAGAAGGACGACCACGTTCCTCTGCTCCACACTTTCTCACGAGATCGGAAGCTGCGCACATGGAATATCTCAAACGGCTCATGTCTCAAGACCATTGATGTTCGCTCGAATTCGCAAGAGCTAGTTGTGAGAGGATCAGCAGAATCCTCTGGAAACTTAAACAACGAGGATGGATCGGTGGAAGCACTTCGAATCATCCCCCATCCTTTCGCAACATCACGCTTTTCTCACCTAATTGTCGTCTTCGTGCCCACATCTCCCAACCCCTCTTCCGCCGGCATCTTCGCAGTCTACCGTGCGTCAACTTCTTCATCCGGGATCAGCGACATGGCATATGCTGGAGAGAAATCTTGCTCGACCGCCTCTGCCAATGCAGAACTGAGAGGATTTGAAGTAATGCCGCCCGTTAAGAGGGACGGTGTAGATGGCGGGTGGAGATTGTGGGCTACTTGGGATCGCAAAGGATCAACCTTCCAAGAGACAATCTTCCTGGATGACCTGTTCCAATTCACAACGTATATGGACTCGCACGACAATGCCTTGCTGTCAGACTGGCAGCCTGTCCCAGCCAGTATCGACGTGGAAGACTTCGACGCGGCGTACTTTGACGACATCCTGAGCGTCCAACCGCCAGATCCTACCTCTCCAGGAGACAACGGCGACATCCCCGCAGCATTCATCCAGCATCTCTTCCACCCTGGTCGGTTCTCCACTCTTACGCTTACAACAGCCCTGGAGGACTACACTGTTCAAGTTACGAGAAAGAGTCACACCGATCAAACCCCTTCTTCGTTCGCATCTTTGTCCAAGCGATTCGGCGATATTGTTGGCACGCAGATTGACATGGAATACGACCCACAAACTGGGGCTCCTGTCGTCGATGCCTATCGCAAGAACCTGAAGGTTGAATGGTTAGGAGTATGGGCGAACGTGCGTGACTTGGACAAACAGGCGAGATGGCCCATATCCACTTCTATCATCGGCACGGAACCGATCGTCCTGGCTCGTGAAGGTGTATCGATCCCTGTTCTGGAAGACGCTGGTGGATTGGTCGACCGATTGGGCAAGTCAGAGATCTACCCGACCGACCTGATAGATCTCCCCGAAGGCGCCTTACGCAAACTTTATCCTGCCCTAGCTCCGCCAAAAGCTCGATCTTCCGCGATTGCCATTTCGATGGCCGGCTCATATGTCAGCGACGCGCTGAAGAGACAAGACGTAGAGAACGGGATAGGCTCAGCCTTGGACTCCTTCATCTCTCAAGCCAGTGATGTCCTGGCTCGGAGCACTTCAGATCCTGTTGAGCTCACAGCTGGCAGTCTCTGGGACGAGTTACTTGACCCGTATCTTTCTGAGGACGATCGAGCCGCAGTAAGGCGGATTCTCTCTGAGACAGCTTCTTCTAGCAGGGCATTGAGCGAGATCCTCGACCTGCTGGCGAATGCAACCTTCCCCCTCAGCTCGGACTCGACCGACACAGCATTCTCTGGATTGGGCAACGCTCTTCTCGCTGCGACGATCTCCCAAACCTCTCACGGAAGGTATTCGCTCGCTCGGAGTGTTCTCCTGGTCTCTCTGTTCCATCTTGCAGAGTCACGGGATCCTTCTGATGAGGATGATGACGCAGAGGAACTTATAGAAGTCCTGGCTCGAGCTATCACCACCTATCATCGATATTCAGTCTTGAAGTGGGTTTGCGATCAAACTGGCGAGGAGGCCAGAGAGCGGAGCAAGACCCGCCGATCGAACAAGAGAAAGATGAATGGTGGTGACGATATCCTAGCCGAGGGTCTTGGCAGCCTACGGATGCGAGAAGGCGAAGAAGATCTCGGCCTGGACTCAGATTCCTTCGACATAACATATTCCCTCATTCACTCTATACTTGCTCGACAGCAACCTCAGGTCGTCACGAATAGCTGGATCAATCCGATTGCCGAAACCGCAGCGAACTTCATCACCAGCCTGAACATTCTTTCGCGGGATCAAACGGATGTCAGCGCTCGACTGGACGATGTCAAGCTTTCTCACGCTGTTCTCGCCGATGGGCATGCTCTCCTTGCTGGAGAACTTGCTGATCTTTACCCTGTTTCTGCCGGATTGGCGTACATCAAGGGTCGGGCGTATCTCGAGGCAGATCTGGTCGATGAAGGGGTCAGGTATCTCGAAAAGGCTGCGGCGGGCTGTAGAGGTGAGTTCTGTCTGTCAATTGAATACATTATGCAAATACTGACGTGAATCAGATGGTTCCCTTGAGCCGATCCTACCTGCCACGGCAGGACCTAATGGCCTGAGCGAGTACTACCGCCACGTGACCCGCGTGTTTGATGAACACGGCAGCGAAGGCCCAGTCGTCCATTTCGGTCAATTAGCAATCCAGATGAACAAGGTGGATAGCCCGGCAACGAAAGACCTATGGACAAGAGTCTTCCTGGCTAGTGTTGCGCAAGGCCAATACGAGGAGGCGTATTCGATCTTGACGAGCTTACCTTTCCTCGACCTGTGAGTCATCCGTTCTGCCCCTGTCTAGGACTATCATAACGAGCTTTATGTAGGAAACGCGACTTCCTCGGTCAGCTTATCTCGGTCATGTGCGAGAACAACGAAGTGGGACGGCTCAACTCGCTCGGTTTCATCGGATTCCAGAAAGATGTAGAGGATATGCTGCGCTTCAAAGCCCGCAATTCGGACCCGTTACGATTCCCCAACTACTACAAAGTGCTATACTCATGGCACATCAGCCGAGGCGATTACAGAAGCGGTGAGCTCACGCCACCTATTCATCTGCCGTCCTGTGCTAACACGGGAACTATAGCTGGCGAAATCATGTACCTTCAAGGTAGACGATTTGCCGAAGGCGGAAGCTCGAAAGTACCAGGTTTCGAGCTGTCTGCCATGCAAGCTAGAAGCTATCTCGCGGCGATCAACGCGCTCTCCCTCGTGGACAAGCGGAATGCATGGGTGTCGCTCCCTGGCGGACCAAGCCGAGCTTTGAAGGTGGGTGTCTAGCTGTGCCAATCATTTCATTTAGCTGAAGCTGATAAACTTCAGCAGGGAGTCAAGCGCCGAAAAGTGTCTTCATACATCCCCGAAGAGGAGTTTGCGAAAGACAAGAGACCGGTCGACATCATATCGTTGGCGGATGTACAGATGGAGTACACGCTTGTCCTCTCTCAATTGAAGTTATCGAGCGCTATTCCAGATCTTCACGAACATGGTGGGTCCAGCTTGATTTATTCGAAGAAGAACCGTCTGCTGATCGATTTTGACATATAGGCGTATCCGTCACTCCTCAAGAGGTCGTCGGGATGTTCGTCCAAAAAGGACAATATGACATTGCGCAGTCTGCCGCATCGTCATTACAGGTAGACATGACGGATTTGTTCCAAGCGTTGGCAGCGAAGTGTGTCGAGCTTTCTCGATTGTCAGGGCATGCAGGGTATGTCTTCTGTTATTCGATGAGGTGGTCAACCGTAGCTGATAAGCGTCATGATACTAGCGACCACTCGGCCGGGGCATTCCTTCAAATATCACCAGTAACTTCCCGGCTGAAGGGGCCTCCCGCTGCATTGGCCATGCGATACCTGGAAACAGCTTTGACACGGCATGATTCCGCCAAGACCAACTGGAGATACAGGGAAGCTGTAGCGGAGACTTTGTTTGAGCTCAACAGGGAGAAGAGATCAGGGTGGCAGATGCCTGTCTGGCTCGCGAAATGGGAAATGGAGAGGGATGCCGAAGGGTGGATCAGCAGATCGTTACGATACGGTTGGGTGGCAGAGGCCTTGGACTGGTCTGCTGAGCTCTTACGAGAGGTGCGTGTGTCTTCACTTGACGAGATTGCTATCATGCTAATGCTGAATGATCGTGATGATCTAGGCCACGCCGCCCGAACTCCTTCCAGCCGGAAAATCAGATGCGACGAACATACCGTATAATCTCTTTGATAGAGTACTGGCAGCGGCAAACGAAGGTGACGAAAAGAACGATCAAGTCGTTCAACAAAAGTCGAAAGCGCTTAAAGAGGCGGTGCAGAGGAGAGTAGAAGGCTTGGCGAATGCTGCAGGGAGGAGATGATGGATCAGCGGCGCAACTGTCCGTTAGCTGTGTAGTGAGATGCATGCATTGTGCACGTCACACATGATAATGTTGGATCGAGCAAGCAGTATTGCACGGGTCGAGAGCATGTGGCAGGTCAACCATACATATACAGAGCTGGCAGATAGTACAGTAAGATGATCACACAACGGGGTATAGCTCAGTAGCTCAGTGGCTCTTTGGGGTCGTATATACTGTGAAGGACGAAGAGGTACAAAGCATGATGCTCTAGTAAACTGCAATGCCACTGGGTCCAAGAGAACCAGTCATCGAGCCTAGACCGCTCGACGAACGACAAGAGGAGCCAGAACTAGAAACAGAAGTGGACCTGTTCCCGCTGTTACCAAAGATCTCAGCAAAGCGCGAGTCGAAGCTCTGCGCCGTAGACGTGGGCGAGTGGCGCGATGTGCCGCTGCCGCTCGACATGCTGGAGCCGGAAGAGTTCGATGAGCCGGTGCCGGTACTCGTTCGCGATCGGTGAGCCGACCTTGGAGAGGAGCGGCTATGCCTGCTGTAATCGCTACTGCTGTGCTGGGAAGCCTGGCTCGTGGCGAAGTAGGTGCCCAGAGCGTCGGAGACCAGACTCTGGAGATCTTGTACTAGCTCTTCGCCGCCCTGCGCAGCCCTGAGCTCGCGGAGCTTTTGCTCCATTTCGGGGAACAGGGATTCGGCTCTGCTCGTGGCTTCGTCCACCCATGCGCTGAGTCCTGTTCCTGTTCCTCCATCTCTCCAACCATCACTGCGACTGTCACTGTCGTGAGAGCTGGCGGTAGACTGAAGTCGGTGCATTACCATATCGGACAATCCCAAATGATCTGATCGCGCAAGGAGATTCTTCGCGATATGGCGTTTCTCCACTTCCGACGCATTGGAGAATCTGTCCCCGAACTCATCTGTGAATTCGTTCAAGGACTGGAACGTCGACTGCAAGTCGACGCCTGTGGCAGCTACGGAGGGGAGGAGGTCCAACGCCCGCTTGGCGAGGGACTCTGCGGTGTATTCTGTGTTTGTCTGGCTCATGTCGCGGGAGGTCTGGGGCGATTGCTGGTCGCGATCGACGGGTGTGTGAGGAGATCGACGAGGGAGGGGATGTTCTTGCACTGAGACGAGATAGAGAGTGTGTGTGTGTGTGTGTGTGTGTGTGTGGCAGAAGATGAGGAATGATGGGTGATGGAATGATATGAACTATCTACCATACAGGTAAACTAGTGGACAAGTGGCAAATATGTAGTCTCTCACTACACTCGCATGGACTCTGGCCAGTCATCGCAAAGCATCGCATGACGCACCTCCGGCCAGATCCTTTCTCACCATGCTACGCGTTACAACCTTCACCTCCTTGATCTCCTTTCATCACGTCATGGCAACGAAGTCCAACATGGCATGGCTCGTCGACGACAGGCTACCTACTTCAAAGTGGCGAAAGTGGCGGGACCGTCTCCAGTAGATACTGTAGGCAGTGAGCGCTGAAGAAGAAGAAGACATGAATGCATGACGTCGTTCTGTCACTTTCCAGGTTGTATACTGTACAAGTAGCTACCGTGATGACCCTTTGAAAGCGTGCAGTCAGAGTATTATGGCTGTTTTCAAATTTTCTGCATCGCCACTTTCTTCGCTACACCGCACTAAGATTAACTGTATGTACTTGATATGAGCCCCGCCCCTGCTGTAGCACCTTCGATACCATGCTATGCGCACTCATTCTCGTCATCCGATCTTCGTCGCTTGTTGCTAAGTGAGAAGTGTAATAAACCCTTATTCAGATACTGGAGATTCAGCATGCAAGTGAATCACGGAAAGTTCATGCCGCCGAAAGGGGACTTCCGCATCGAGGCCATGTTGGGCATGCTGCCTGCACCGCCCGCTTGGGAAGACGTGTAAGAGGTGCAAGACATGTATCCTCCATCGGCATAATTGACGACAAAGGACGCTTCCTTCGCGCCGTCCTCGGTGTCGCAGGTTCTGGTGAACATGGACACGCCATCGCCTTCCGCAGTCCTCACACGAACTCCTCCAGTACCATTTCCAGCCACGTCGTCAATTTTGGTGCCCCGGAACCTCGAGGCGTCGACGGTGCTAGCGACTTGAGAAACCATGCTGTCCAGCATGGGGTGTAGCTTCAGACCAGAAGTCATGAAACTGGCCAGACCCCCTTGCGCCTCGCTCATCGGGGGCCGAGTAGACTGGGTGTCCCCGCGAAACATGGGATGCATCCCTGGCGTGAAGGCGCGGGGACTCATGGACGCAGACGGCTGGAAAGACACTGCGCCACTTGCGTTTGGCAGTCGACCGTTTCTGCCCAGACGAGTCTTGTACTCCTCGACCAGAGCGGCAAAGGTGGGAGTGGTAGTGTCGATAGCACTGTTGGCCTTTTCGCCTTGCAAGGGACGAGTCTGCTCAAGGTCCGCGTAACTTGGGGGCCAGCCGATGGCTGACTCATCTTGAGCTGATCGGGCAGGCACGAGCCATCCTCGGCCGGAACTCGAGCCGTCGCTGAGACTCAGCCCGTCATACGAACTGTCCTCGTCGGTACTGCCCTCGCGAAGGACGACCGCCTGCTCCATGTTGGGTCTGACCATCATGGCTGTCGATTCGGGACCATGGATCGCATTGCTCTGCGTTAATAAACATGGTCAGCTTCCGATCTCGCACCGTAGGTAAGATCAACGTTCGAGAGACTGACGTTCGACGATTCGGCGTTCTTGTAATGATCGTTGATAGCAGCCAAGAACTCTTGAGCAAGTTGGCCCCCTGTTTGCTGATTCAGGGCGCGCATCTTATCGGCCTGCGAGAGTAGCGTACTGACAGGCTCGACGACCTGAGATGCGACAGAGGGATTGATGGAACGCAGCTGGTCGAAAGCTGTTGTGACTTCCGCGAGATGCCTGTCGCCGTCAAAGACAGTACTGTGCAAATGCCTAGCCAGCCGGTCGACAGCTTGGCTGGACCCGTCAGTGTCGTTGCCAGCGCTCAAGATGGAGAGTCCGGCTTCCCCGACGCTCGCCAAGATATTTTCGCGAATTCGCTGACCTTCCGCTTCCGGCGAGCTGTACTCGGAAGGGAGCTCGTTGTGCGTCGAACCGAACGAGGGTGCAAGACTGGATTGCGTCAGAGCCGACATGTTCAATGAGTTGTATCTGTGAGTAAGATAATGTGATAAGTAGTAAGTAATAAGTTTGATTCAGTGGTATGAGTGAATAATTGAAGTAAAGAGAGGGAAGAAGGTCAATCGTCTTGCGACCTGGGCTTATATTGTCGTGCTGAGTGGCGAGGCCGAGTCGAGAAGAAGCATGACATCCTTTGAGGGTGTTTCGATGCTGAAAAGAGAGCCAAACAGCGCTGGTGGATGACGTGAGGTGTGGCGGTGGAGCTGCGTTGACAAAGGTAGCTCGTGTCTCTCACTGAGCTATGGCTGTGTGACTACTCCTTCCTCTATGGCGATCAATACTGGTGGATCACAGAAGCACGAACCCTTCAATGATAGCGTGGAAGGGTGAAGTCTTTTGACATTCCCACCAAAAGTTAGAAGGATTAGATTAGACTTGAATAACGAATTTGATATCTACGGCCATAGAGCTCAGAAAACGCCGCATCCCGTCTGATCTGCGCAGCTAAGCTGAGCATCGCGGGGTTAGTACCAGAGTGGGGGACCATCTGGGAATCCCTCGTGCTGTAGTTTTTGACTTTTTGCTGCGTTGCGTTGCGCCCGTAAAGCAGAAGAAGAGGTCGTGTAAACGAGATTTCCCAAGCGAAGCGAAAAGAATTGAATGTTCCTGGACAGTGTAATGGTGGAAGCGGCGAGCTCCGCTGGGGTTTGATGTATCATCTTTTGCTTCCGTCACTATACTTCTGCATCTCAACTAGAATTATCATCATCGCCATTCTATTCGCATCTCTCAAAGACTCATATTGTGAAACCATCGTAATCATCGTGACCATAGCACTCTTGCGAACATGACATCAACACTCGTACTTCCCGGCGAAACAATCACCCTCCCATCGACTTCCCGCTCAGTGACTCTAGGTCCCGGAATCGCCCCTGTTGCTCCGCGAGTGCGGACTCCATCGTCCTCTGCTCATGCCGAATCGAGTGGATCGGGCAGTTCGGGATGTATAGCCACCCGATTGGGAATGCTGGGCTCAGCAAAAGGGAAAGAGAAGAGCGAGCAATTATGGGTCGAAGGCAGCTCTAGACGGGTGCGTAGAGGATTCTTTTCACTGATCGTATCGTCGTATAAATGCTGACCTGACGTTGGCAGTATATCGCTGCTCAGAAGGACATGGTCCTGGGAACGATCATTGCGCGGCATGCTGAGGGATATCGCGTCGATCTCGGCTCTGCCCAAATGGCTTCTCTCGAGGCATTGGCGTTCGAAGGTGCAACGAAGCGCAGTAAGCCCAATCTCAAGGTATGTTTTGTCACATTCTGCAAACAAGTCAGCAGTCATCAAAGGAAGACTAAACGCTGATGCGATGTACGCAGGTTGGCACGCTGGTATACGCTCGCGTGTCATTGGCCAACCGCGATATGGAGCCGGAGATCGAGTGTTTCGATCCCAATACAGGCAAAGCAGAAGGTTTCGGCGAACTGAAAGGCGGGCTCATGCTAAGCTGCTCACTCCAACTCTGTCGCCAGTAAGTACAAACATTGCTACAATCATCGACGAAGTAGCTGCGTGCTGATGATATTTCCTCGCTTGCGATGATAGGCTGCTCAATTCGAAATTTTTCCTTCTGTCCACGCTTGCTGCGGCATTCCCATTCGAGGTTGCCGTCGGTCTGAATGGGAGGGTCTGGTTCAAGGCCGGATCGGTGGGAGAGACTATAGCGTTCAAGCGCGTGATCGAGGAAATCGATAGTGGAGATATAGCACTGGACAAGGCGGCCGTGTCAAAAGCCGTCCAGCATTTCTTGGAGTGATATCGTCGCTGCGAGGTGAACAGAGACTAGACGACGGTACTGCTCCTCCCGAGAGCGGAGTCGCTGTATCGTCGTTATCGTTCGAAAGTTAACATCATGCATGCCAGTGTCGTTGCTGGCCTGGACTGACCTGGCGGCTTATGATCAAGAAGAGGCTCGCGAATTGGCCTGTGCTGAAGTCACTGTACGATGCACTTGGGCTGTACACTTGAGAACGGAATTTCGTACTGATTCACAGCCGTTGTGTGACGTCGCCTTGTTATCTCGCTCTGCAGGCATGAGCATGAGTTTGTGCAAACGACAAGTGTGCTCATGCGTGCCTTTTTGTACACGAAAGTGCATGCTCAACGCGAGCTATCTCGCCCACCCACATGCCGAGCGGTGCTGAGAATCCACCTGGTTCGAGGCTCGATACGGTAGCCTCTCTTCCTGTGATAACAGGTTACTGGCAGGTGAGACGTAATATGTTTTATCTAGTGCACTCGTTCGGTTCTTCGAGATGCCGACAACTGCTCTTCACTATTACTTGGTACAGATTGCGGATCTCACGTCGGGCGCAGTGCGACGGGATTGAGATCCGAAATAAGGGAACAACATGTTTCGGCACGGGCACCACCGCATGCAAAGTGACGACCTCCAGCAGCGACTACGAGGTATGTCCAGCTCTCATATGTCCAGCCCTCATAACCCAGAACCTCGCCTCTCTCGACATCTGAGGCAATCCACAGTCGCTCGAGCTGATAGACCCTTTTTCACGAAATGATTAGCGTGTCGACACCAACGCAGACGTCGAGTCGTGCGGCGGCTGCATCCATGGCGAATTCACCAACTCTACTGCTCCATTAGGCCAAGAGTGAGTGATCCCCCAACGACGTTAGGACATCAATACTGATACTACGTGCAATGGTCCAGCTGCCCGCCAACGGCGCAGCGTTTGCGGCGCGATATGTCTCAATGGCCAATGCAGCATCTCCGCTTGTCGCCGCGGCTTCACACTCCAGGACGGGCTTTGTACGGCATGAGCAAATGCTGGTGCCCAGACGCATGTACGAGGGTTGTAGCCTCCATCTCGAGCCTTATTCCCTCCCCCAATCTCTTGGGAGCTACCCGCTCAATATCCTCAGATTCTCTCGTGACTGATTTTGGGCTGTTTGGAGATTATGACATGGACATTAGACACTCGACGAAACATCACTGAACGAGAGATATGTCGTGATGATCATCATAGATCGCATTCGTATTTGTGTCATCATGCCCCTAGCCGTGGCCTAAGCGATAGCGAGGTAGCCGCTTCATGCTTTCGGTGCAGCGTCACCACATCGTCGTTTATTTCTGTTTGGGAAGGGAGTAGTGGGTAATTTCGGTGGATCTCTGATGGAGGTGTTGTCGCCTAATTCTGTATCTGAGGTCACGCGGAGTTCTAAGGAGAGAGTCAGTGTCAGCGCTGTTAGAGGAGGGGCGAGCGAGCGAGAGATAGAGAAAGTGAGGTAGGGTGAAAGAGAGAGGGGAGGGAAGAAGGGGGGAACGAGGGAGAGAGAAAGCAGGAGGCCAAGACGTGAACAGAGAGAAGAGAGGAGCAGAGAGACAGAAAGCTTGGTTAAGAAGCGAAGGAGAAGAATCGCAACACTCACTCCACGCCCCACTGTCTTCATCCTGAACACCCTGCACGACATTCTTCCTCAAGTAGATCGCAGCATCCTTCCACTCCTGAATGCGCTGTTGGAGCTCTTGCTCCGAAACACTCTCTGGCTCAGTGGACGCCAGCATGCTCTCGTCCGGGATAGGCGCCGGGGACAGGGCAGCCGACGAGCTGGCAGCTGACGCAGCCGAGTTCTCCGGTTTGGCTATTGTCAGTGTTGGCGAGCTGAATGTCTGGCGGACCGTGTTCAGCATCACGATGTGTCGCGCGGGGTCGCCTGTCGGTATACCACTCAATGTCAGTCTATCGGTATACTGTATCCGACGCTGACGCCGTTCAGCGGTATGCTCACCCTCGAAAGTCACGCGCGCTGAGCGGAGGACTGCGCGGTACGCCGACCGCGCGGCTGGCTTGAGCGAAGCGGGGAACACGGATGCCATGCTGCGTATGAAATCAAACTCGAAACGTTGCGATGTCTAGTGTTGAGGGAAGGTCTCGTATGTATGTCTGTGGTCGCTACGCGTGTGTCCCGAGGCGAGATCCCGAGCAGCCAGAAAGTAGCTTCACAGGAGTTCGTGATTTGTGGTGGTGGCGTTGCAGAGACAGTAGTGCTGAGAACGATCTTGGAATTATTGGAATCTGTACGAATCATTTTTACCGCAAGCGGAATCAATTCTGCACAGTAACCTGTTAGCTTACCGCTTTGCACCGTACTCCCGTTCTGTCACTTTGACTCTCAGGCACAGAGCGTAAGAAGGTTCACTGGGACACTCGTACCGTCGTATAAAAACAAAAACATTACCGTGCAGTAGTATAGATTGTGTGTCGGTATCATCTTGCTTGTTCTTCTCAAACTCGATACTTGATCAGTCCATATATCACCGTACTCATTCCAACGCTTCAGAGGCGCAAGCTTAGGCGACGAGCGCCACGATGTCGTCCGTTGTCAAGCTCTTTCTGAGCCTCTTGGCTGTGTGCGCCTTGATGCTCCAGGTCAGCGCTACGGTCACCGGCACAAAGTACTGCAACACCGTGAGCTACTGCGTTGAACCTGATCGAGCATGTAGCTGACTGTGGACGCCCCAACCAGTACATGTGCGTCACCGCCAAGCACGACAATACCACAAGCACCGATACATGTGAGTTGGCGTATCTAGATAAGCCTGCTGGCATTGCAAGTACTGGATCGTGGCTCGACGCATGGACGTGCTGCTGACCACATGCACTTGTTTCGCCATCCCCAGACACACTCGACCCACCGAGCGGAAAGACAACACCACTAAAGAGCTTCGGCTGGATAGCAATGTACGTTCACATGCCCACACCCCATTTCCTATCGTAGCGGGAGTACGACGTTAGCGGGAAGGGAAGCTGATTTCGCTTGGCGCTATCTTTAGTGGCTTCGGGTCCACTATGGGTGAGTGTGGCGCTGTCCACGACTTGTCTCCAGTCTTCCATTTAGTGTCTTTGCTGATGCCCCGCATGGTGATAGCCGAATCACCCATGGTCATCGTCTGGCCCAACTCCGATGGCTCCATCACGCTCTCTCAGCGCTCCTCGAGCAGTAATGTCATGCCTACAGGTAAGTATATGACCTCCAGATGATACCGTCGATGCCGGCAGAAGCTGACTCATCCCTCGTTCCATCTTCCTTCATCTCGCTCACGCTCGTAGTCGTGTCGAGCCCAACGCGCAAAGCCACCCTCGACTCCTCCTTATCATACTCCAACACTTCCTCCACCTCCATCACGTTCACCGTGCCCTCCAACACCACCTTGACTACTACCGCCATGAACAAGACCTCCATCATCTGGGCATATGGTACCACCAACCCTTCCTCCTCTTCTTCATCGGCAAGTATCAAGCAGCACCTCGCGTCGGGCAATACGCAACTTGCCCTTTTGTCCACATGGAGCAATTCCACCAGCTCCAACACTACGACATCGTCGACTTCCAGCGACAACGCGTCTAGTAGTTCAAGCAAGAAAGTCCTCATTGCCCATGTGGTCTGCGGCGCTCTAGCGACCATGTTCCTACTCCCGTCGGGAATCATCGTACCGCGTATCGCTCGAGGACTGACCGACAAACGATGGTGGTTCACCGTCCACGCTATCGTCAACGGTCTACTGGCGTTCGGTCTGATCGTAGCTGCGTTTGCTATTGCGCGTGGAAACTTCCATTCGAATGGCGGGTACAACTCGTCTCACCGCGTAAGTGTCTGCCTTCTTGGCGCATCAATAGGAGGTTCAAACGCTGATTCTAACTGTGACAGAAACTGGGCCTCGCACTGTTCATACTAGCGATATTCCAAACCCTCTTGGGCTTGTTTACGCACTTCTTCAAGCGCCCACACCGACTGCAAACAGCTTCAGGTCGAGGTCCAAGCAACTTTATACACATAGCGTTGGGCATGGTCATTGTCGGCGTAGGGTTCGCGACGGTCTGGAAGGGTGAGGCGCACTACACGCGCATAGTGAAACTACGGATAGCTGATATCGAACATAGGTATCAGCGAAGAATGGGGGATGTACTCGGGCACTGGGAACCCGAATGTAGGGTGGAAAGTCGGATGGGGGTTGATCGTGGCCGTGAGTCATTCCCGTGATCTGGCGTTCTTGCAATTTCACGAATATCAAGGAAGCTGTCACTTACTAACAAAGGATATGTGGGATGAAATCCCAGATCACCGCTCTCACGTATGTGGGCGGAATGTATCTGCTCCCCCGCCAACAAGCATTAGAACGACGATCGCGCCAACTGGAACAATCCCTCGCACAAGGCCGAGGCGTGCCGTTCGATCCTTCGCCCAATGCCTACAATGGTGAAGGTGAAGGTGAAGGTGGAGGAGAAGGTGGAGGGTACAAGTACGATACCGAGGGATCGAGGCAATCAGAGAACCAACAAATGGGATATGTATCTCCTTCATCTCGACCTCCTCCGCCACCACCGTCGTCAAGTGACGCGAATGGGGGCGGGACAAGACCCCCTCCACCGACGTATGCTATGCGCCCCGTGGGAACGACGGGTCTTGCGCCGTCAACCCAGTCGACCCAGTCAACTCAGCCGACTCAGCCGACTCAGGCGAATCAGTCGAATCAGTCGAATCAGCCAGCAAGGAGGTTACCACCCCCTCTACCTCCTCTGTCTCCGAATCAAGGCGGAAGAGGAGGGTATACCAACGACCAGATGGCGATTAGATGATGTCACGATATGTTATAGATGCGTATGTATTAGAGGGGCATGTATATAGAGTCGAGAGCGGTACGACTCATCCCATTGGCTATGGATGTACATCTTCAATTATAATGACCACCTGCAGCAGCAACACTCGCTACCAGAACTGGCTTGCCAAAACCATAATTTACTGCCCAAATGACTCAGAGGCAACGAGCTCGTCTTCAGTCCAAAGAGACCGATCGCATCGCATAAGAGGCAATTGTACATAGATCCCACAATCAGACGAGTAATCACACAACGCGAAATGGAAATAGTTCCGAGGTCCAATACCACGACATACTAATATACTGATATACTTGTCCTGGGCGAAAGTCGAAAGTCGAAAGGAATGGAAGCAGGTACAACGAACGAAGCAGACGGTAAATATATAAGATCGTGAACGACTCCTTAGAGAAACGAGACGAAACGAGACGGAACGAAACGAACTTCCGAAGACCTGAGACTTAATAGATACGACACCAGACTATACCTCCCTCCATCCTGACGTGGCCTTCTCCTTCTCATTCGCATTCTCGAGACTCGCCCGTCCCTCGTCTTGCACAGCTTGGACCTGCACGTGCGCTGCGGTCCCGGTCCCGGTGTTCTCCTGGTGCTCGATCTCGCCTTGCTCATCCTTGACTTCAGGCGCAAGGACGAACTGCGGTCGTTGAGCGTCGTCATGCACGTGATCATGACCATGACTATGGTCGTGAACGTGAGAATGGTCGTGAACGTGATCGTCATCCTCGTCCGACACGTCCTCGTCGCCGATCACGTGGTTTGGTCGGAGCGACTCGAGCATCCGCTCTGCGCCTTCCGGCAGAGTGGGCGCTATGCTGGGCGCACGAAGTGATCGGGTAGACTTGACGGACCGGATTGACGGGGCGCGCATTGACGGGGCACGAGTATTGGGTTTCGCGTCCGGCAGAGCGAGGCGCAGTAAAGATGTATAAGCTATGAGGCCATGGATCAGCAACTGTATATAGGATGCAGAGCAGGGTTCGACGGAACACTTACGCTGTCGACAGACTGGGCAATACCATCCCTTGACCTTTTTCTTCCTCCTCTCTCTTCCAGTAGTGGTCGTTCCACCCGCGACCTGGGGTCCGCCACTCCCCGCAGCACCACTTGCACCCGCAGCGGCAGTTGCGCCCGCAGTCTCAGGCTCGCCTCCAACGGCATTATCGCCATCATCCCTTCTTGCGACTTTGCCTCCAGCACCAAACTCGACCATTCCTACTGCGCAGTCCCTACAGACGACCAAGTGTCTGCATGGGAGAAGAACGACATCTCGAGGCGAGGTGAGACAGACGATGCACTCGTTCGGCGTTGATGCGTAAGGATCGTCTGCTGTAGGTGGGTAAGAGCCATTGCTGGTGGTGTTGGACGTGTTGGACGCCGAGAGACCGTAGATCTCCTTGAGCAGGAATGTGTGCGAGCCGATCTGTGGAAGTGTGAGCCGCGGCCCTGACACGTCTTATGAAGATCTCCCAACTTACCACTGCCTCTCGTCGAACCACCTTGACGACCCAGACCCGTTTACCCATTGCTTGACCTGGGTTCGTGGTGGTGGCGCCGGCATCAGGAACCCACATGCCGTTGATAAGAATGTGGGTGAGCTGAGAGTTGCGGCGATTGAGGGATTGGCCTAGTCAAATGGACCGAGATAAGCTGCGATCCATAACAAAATTGAGGTTTGCTTACCTTCTGGTCCGACACCATCGATGCTAATCAACAGTCTCATTCCCTGCTCGATCTCGTCCTTCTTTTCGTCCTTCTCGCCCTGCCCGGCCTCTGTTTGAGGAGCAACGCCGTTTGTCGCTGTCATCTCGATAGGCGCTCCGGCGGAAGCCTCGATATCCTCCTCGCGGTTGCGGCGGAAAAGACCGCCAATTCGACCTCGTGACTGCTGGTTTGCTGCGGCGGGAGAAGAGGATACTTCTTGCGATGCAGAGACAGGTGTGATCGGAGGCACGGGCATGCCATTGCTGTTCAAACCTTCTGCACCCTTGGTACCGTCGTCTGCCGCGATCGCATCCTCGTTCACCGGTGCGATAGCGCTGCTCAAATCGAGGGCTGCGCTTGGGGGAAGAGTGAAGAGCTGGTTGAACCCTCCTGAGTGAAGGCCAGAGTAGACCACACGCGGCTCGTTGAACTCTTCAGTGATGGACTCTTTGCCTTCAACAGGTGGCTGAGGCGTAGGGTGGATCTCAAGCTGGACGCGAACAAGAGGTGTCGTTGCGTCATAGTTGAACTTGAGCAGATGGAGTGGGTGGGTCTGGGATGACATGTACGATGTAGGGCGAGGGGCCGCAGCGGTGATGTCTAGTTCGGAACGATCGGTGGACGATCGCGCAGGGTCCTCTGGCTCGAATTGCTGTAGCAGGAGCGTGGGTCGCTTGAGGTTGACCAAGGCTTGGAGGGTGGTCGTTGCGTGCAGGCCCTACATACACAAATCGTTTATTAGCATATTGCTCGACCGAGTGATTGGGCGCATGGCGAATACGCACCTCGTCATTCTTGGCCTTCTCGACCCATCCTTTGACGACATCAACGCTAATCTCCTCCCCCTCGCCATTGCCGTTCGCATTCCCGCTCTTATTCCATCCAGGCGCATCATCCTCGCCCACATCAGGCCCGAAGATAGTTTCTCTGCGCCGAGCGAGTTTCTTCTCTTGTTCTTGAGAATCGGCGTTTGTCTGCGCGTTCCGCGCCAGATCGACGACTAGTGTCTGTTGGATCGGGATCGCTATTGCCATTCGCGATTGGGGCACTAGCGAGGGTGCGCGCAGACGAGATGTCCGGAATGAGCTTGAGCTGTGTAGTCCAACCGATAAGAGAGGATGCACGGTCAGCACAGTTACATATGTATATGGATATCACGAGGATGGAATGGAAGAGATGGACAGATACTGACTAGGCATTCGTGTACCATCCCGTGATGGATCCGCCCGTTTGCGCCATGATGCGTATCTATCTATGTACAACAACTGGTCTCTGATGTTGTTGGCGATCGCACAAGTGTGTTGTAATTGACGGAGAGATGTAGAAAACGAGGAAAGCAAGAGAGTAAGAAAGTAGGAAATAAGAAAGTGAGAAAGTATGAAAGAACGGAAGACTGGAGATGGGCGATGCAAGCCCGATCGCGGCGAGTGAAGGGTGAGATAGTGGTACGATGACTGATGCCCGGCGTTGAAGCGGATGTCTTAGCCGGACTTTCCAGAGAGCTATATGACTAATGTGTTGAAAATGCCTAATGAGCTTTATCTGGATGCTCGATGCTCGATGCTCGGTGCTGCTTGACAGCTCGGTATGGAGTTAGGACCGAAGAGGGACAGATCTCTTTAGTAGTAGTTCAGACGAGGGTGTGATCGCAGTACTGCTTAACATCGGGGGTGGGTGACGGTGGCGATAAAGGCCAGCGTGCCAGAGTGCAGCTGAAGAGGAGGGGCTGAGGTGTGTCGCCGCTCATTCCATTTACCAATCAACTTACCCTGAATAAGTCTGAGCCGGGCCATTGCCCCGCATGCACACACATACACAACTGCAGCAGAGATAGATTACATTATGCTGATAAGTTTATATTTAGCAAACGCCGCAGTAGTGGCAGTGGCATGGTCATACACCGTCTAGCAGTATACAAGGGATATATAGACAAGAGCTACACGGTATACAAGCATATGGCAAGAAACAGGAGGCATCGACAATACTACAGTCTATTGGTATGTACAATCACTAGTCGGGAGTACACAAGTGCACGAGTATGCAACAAGCTTCTCTCAGATCCATTCAGATCCATCATCACCTGATTCAAGTAGATTAGCGATGTGCATGAGACGGAGACTGATACAGGCTTAGATCACTCACCACCCCCACCAACAATCAGTCGCGCGCCTCCCAGCCCCTCGTCATCCTCGCTCTCCTCCTCTTCGTCGTCGTCCTCATCATACCCGTAGCCCACTACGCCCACGCCAGTCGTAGCTTCCGGCGCCGGCGCATCGTCTTGGGCCAGACTCTCGCCCACCATCCGCGCGAACATATCCTCGTCGTCTTCCTCCCCTCCCATGCCCATCGGGGCTGAAGCAGCTTCTTCGTCGGAATCTTCTATGTATTCCGCCGACTTGATCTTTGAGGATGTGGGCGTGTTCTGGCTGGCGATAGCGCTGATACTGCCTTTCTTCCCCTTTGCTTTTGCTGTGGATGCTTTTCCCTTGATCGCTGCACTCGCACTTGAGGCAGCCGTTTTCCCCTTGACGGCTTTGCCCTTTGTCTTGGCTGCCTTCGGCGCTGGAGCACTAGTGAGGACCGGTATAGGCGCGCTCTCCATGGGTGGTCGTTTACGAGGCAGACCTTTCCCGCCCTTCGTCGCTCGGCCTTGAGTACCGGTCCCACTCCCAGTCGCAGCACTAGACGTCGCATGCGCATTCTGATGTTGAGTAGCATGAAGGTCGTCCGTCTTCAACCGCTTGCTCTTGGGCCGGGGCGTCTCCTCTACTCCGATCATACTCGACACCTCGTGCCGGACATCTCCGGACGAGAAGGAATCCGCGTCCACATCGACTTCGCCACCAGGTACACCGCTCTCTCCGTCGATTTTGCGGGTTTGACTAGCGCCAGACTTGACAGGCGGTCGACGGGATAAGGGGACGGATGCGGAGGACGTTGTTGATGCTGATGCTGTTGATACTGTCGATGCCGGACGACGGGAGGCGTTTCGATTCAGCGTTAAGTGCAGCGTGGCAGGGACGGGGTGCAGCGTGAATGACTAAAGTAGTGCGAGAGTGTATTGAAAGTCAGCATGTGTTCTCATAGCTCCTTTGATCTTGCATAGTGCATGGCGCATAGCGGACTCGTCACACGGTAGACGTACCTTGGTACTTTCGTCGTATACCAGCACACACTCCCGCGGCTTGCTGGGTTCTTCCCGGACATCGAACACCTGACCTGCAGGCTGAGCAGTTCGTCGTTCGTCGCTCGTCAGCTTCAACACAATCACAATAATCAGAGAGACCGCAATAGTCATTGCAGGTGATGAAGCACTCACACCGGAATCGAAGACCATCTGCGATGAGCCGGACCCTTTTGACTCGAGCGCACCAGGCGTCTCGTGTCCAATGGAACCAGGCTTGAAGGCGTCTACATAAGAAGTTTATGAGCTTGACACCACATGGCCACGATAACCAAGGTGAAGAGGAAGCTCACATCGGAACGCGTACATCTCCTCTAACATCGTATCCTTGCGTCGCTTTCCGCCAGCACTTGGGCCGTTGCTCGTACTCGCAGGATTGAGCTGTGCGCTCATAGCAGCGGAGAAGGTCAGGGGGAACGTGCCCTTGGGCAGGACCGCCAGTGGGTCGGCGGACATGGTGCGTGCTGCGTCGTGCTGTGTCGTTATGTCTTCGTGTGTTTGTGAGATAGCTCGAGTCAGGATGATGTATGATAGAGAGTGCTCAAGAGCTGACGACCATCCTGAACGTTAGATATTAGTCTCAATCAGACACATCTATGCAATCCACTCTATTCACTCTATTCAGCTATTCAGTGAGCAATGGAGTGGGTGAGTCATGAACGGAGGATCGAGTCACGTGACCACACGTGGATCCCACGTGTACAATATCATCCCTGAACGCGTCAACCGTCCTCCAGTCTCTGCTGAGATTCTGTGATTCTGGTTGATTTACAATGAGATGTAACAACGCTGATCATTATTTATCATTCCAACCTATATCGTCGTCCAGCCTCGCTTCTCGTCTGACCACCTATCGGCCGAGCAGCATCCTGCCTATCTCGCGATTCGACCTTACAACTAGTAAGAGGCGATTCACCTCAGAGGGACAGACACCAAGTAAAGCACGCTTTGCCACCGGCTCATCTCCTCCTTCTTTCCTCGACTGGACCGGTGCACCCGTCTCCCCTCCTACCTTCTATCTCCTACTCCTGCTTCCTATCCCAGCTCACGGAGCACCGCTAAACACGAAGACCAGTAGCAGGAGCAAGACTAGCACCAAGGACAGCCCACGATGCCACCCCGCACTGCCGGTCCTTCGAACCCCGGCATGTCAGCCAAACGGATAAAGAAGGAAATAGCCGACCTATCGCGCGAGAACCTGGGCGCGATCACACTAGTCCCCAACGAGAGTAATATCTTTCAGTGGAAAGCGACCATCCCGGGTCCGGCTGGGTCGCCCTATGAGGGAGGTGTGTTCGAGGTTGATATTAGGGTCCCGGAGGATTATCCGTTAGTCCTCCATCCCCACTCTATACTCTGCACTTCATGTTGTTTGGATAATGCTGATAATGCTGGTCCGGGCGCTCTTCCACCGTCAATCTCTATAAACACTTACAGCTTCTCACCGCCCCATCTCCAATTCGTCACCAAGCTCTACCACTGCAACGTCGCCAGCACAGGCGCTATCTGTGAGTCTGCCCTGCCTTCCTCCATTCTCAGAGCTAATCGCTAATGCCCGCTTCTACAGGTCTTGACGTAAGCTGCCTAGTCAGCATCATGATGATCTCTCACTGACAATTTATGCTCTCACCCCCTTTCAATACCTCTTCTGACCCACCAACAAACCACGCGCAATGCAAACTCGCAGCTTCTCAAAAACGCCTGGTCACCCGCTCTATCCCTGTACAAAGTCATCCTCTCCCTCTCGTCCCTCCTCACAGACCCAAATCCCGCCGACCCGCTCGTCCCGTCCATAGCCCAGGAGTACAGGCGGGATAAGAAGAAACATGATGCTACTGCTAGGGAATGGGTGAAGCGGTGAGTCGGCGTCGAAGCTGCCTTGGCTTCTACACTCCCTTACTTCATTTTATGTCGTCTGCCACGGGCGTGTGGTCCGTCCTGGACCAAGTCTCAAGATGCGTGCGGTCACTGATGCCATAGTACTTAGATACGCTCTCCCACAAGCCCCACCACCAAAGCCACAATCCACCACATCATCACGATCAACATCTATCCCACTCCGTCCCCGCCCAATATCAAGACCAGGATCCAGCACTTCGGTTCCCGTCATCCCACCAGCACAAATCGCAGGTACAAGAAGACGCGCGGCGCCTACAGATCTTGCTGAGGAGGATTCGGATGTGGACGGCAACGGGCACGCGGACCAGTCGGTGGAAATCATCGATTTGGCTTCGGTTTCCTCTCGATTGACCAATACCAACACCAATACCAATGCCAATACTAATACGCGCTTGTCCACAACCGAAGACGCTAGTGCGAGCGCGGGTAGAGGCGAACGAGCAGCGAAGCGTAGTCGCGTCAATGGGATCGAGGGCAGTGTGTCGAGCGCTGGTGCTGGTGGTAGCACCAGCAGTAGGTCCCAGCGAGCTGGACCTGGGGGAAGCGCAGGTGACGCTATTGTAATTGATTAAAGTCTGTCACGAATTACTGCCGCCAGGCATCAAGTGATCAGGAGGAGACCCGGCAGAACAAAGCAAGTATCGCATGACACGACATAGCATAGCATAGCAGAAGCAAGCCATTACACAATTACATGATTCCCATTCCATTTCCCCTCTTAGCATGGCATATCCGACGTAGACTGTACCACCCTTTCATACCTTTTGGTCATTCTTGGCGAGCTCCAGCTCTAGCTCGAGCATACGAGCATATGCATCAGTCCTTGTTGCTTTTGGCTTTGGTTGTATAGGTGCAAATCATATCACATATCACATTCATCAATTCATAAGTATCGTATACCATACAGGATTCTCCTTTGTCCAACCCAAGTTACTCGTAATTCAAGACACAAGCTATTGTAAATACCCTTATCCCTTATCCTCATGCTACACTGCAGCAACGCCTGTAAAGCCTGCAGCGCACTACTGGACCCAATCACCGCTGTACTCCGAACTATGTCTCCGGTGCCCGCCCGCGATCATCGCGTGAGAGTCTTGAGCATGGGCATGCGATTGAGATGGCGTTTGGGACAGGTCATGTTTGAGCGTATGGTTGAGCGTATCCTCGTCGTCGTCGTCGCCTGATTCGTCTGCTCCCTCGTGATTGGGGATATGACCGGGAGATCGATTGCGTTCCCACTGTTTGAGCTCTTTCGTGAACTGCACATGTCGCGCAAGTATCTCGTTAGCACATTGCTCTTGGCTCCGTATCACTGAACAGTAGAGTCCGAGTGCACGTGGACCCACCTTATCGAAAGCCATACTGGCTTCTTCACTCGAATGTTCGCCATCCTCATCATCGCTCAAATCCAAGCCTCGTCCACTGCCCCCAAGCTCCAGCAACGTCTGGATCCGCTGTTGAGCCTGCTGCAAATCATCCCTCAAGACTTCCACTTCCCTCTCCGCCTCTTCTACGCGCATACGCAATAAGTCCACTTCCCTGTTTCGCGCATGAAGGACATCTTGGGACGCGGTAAAGTCCTCGAGCAGTTTCTGATGTTGGGTTTGGAGTGTGGTAAGTCTCCGTTGTAGGTCGGCTTCGCCCGGTGAGGGCGTTGAGCGACCAGAAGCATCGCGGGTCCTGCCCCCTGCTTCCATCGATGTCCGCCCGCGGAATCCGTCAAGCTCCGACTGTAATGACGCATTCGTCGTTTTCTGCTTGTTGAGCTCGTCCTACAACGCACACAAAGTCAGCGTTATCCATCTTGTGACCCAGACCGACTCACCTTCATACGCTTGAGCATCTTCTCGGTGCCCTTGACGTATCGCACAGCAGTCTGATAATCGCCTTCGATCCCTTTAACCTTCTCCTTATGCTCCTTCTCCATATCAACGAGTTTCTTCTCCAATTCCCCGACCCTGCGATCTGAATCGCCTGTGGGAGTCGGCGACCGCATACTTGCTGATGTAGGTGATCGAGCATCTTTGATCCGCTCCACTAGACGGCCGAGAGATTCCACTTTGTCCTCTGCCTCCTCGCATCGTAGTCGTAGTTCTTCCATCTCTCGCTGTGACGCCTGGTGCGCTCGTGTAGTATCCCGAAGCTTGCCTTCCAGCTCGCGAGTCGTGGACGTTTCGGCGTTATCGAGATCATTGTCATTGACGGCAATGCCATGATCAGCGACTAGATCGACCCAGACTCATCAGCTTCAAGCCACGTTATGGTGCACTCGGCATACTCACGCAAATTGCGCAACACCGTACATCTCGTCTCGACATCCGTTACTGCCGCCTCTCTGTCCCTCAACTCGGCATCTCTAGCGTGCTGCACATCCTTCAATCTTGCTACCTCCCCTTGGACGACGAGCAATTTGGTTTTGCTTGCTCGAAGCTCGCCTCGGAGCACCTGAACCTTGCCTTCGAGATCTCTGGCTTTCGTGCGATGATTCGAGACGCCCGCTTCTGCCGCATCGACTCGTTGGCCTGCTTCATTCAACATTTTGCGCAACGATTTTCCTTCTTCCTCCAAAGCGCGAAGTTGTTCCTGATGACCTCTTGTAGCGCGCGATTCGTCGGCCCGCAACTCCTTGTGGGAGTCGAGCACCTCGCCAAGCCTCGATGTAGTGACCGCGCGGAGGGAATCTGCCTCTTCTCTCGATTTAGCATACGCATTCTCGACCTCGCGCATGCGCTCATTGGCGTTCTCTGCATCTCGCCCCTTGGCTTCGAGTTCGATTTTGGTCTCGGCCAGTTCCTCTTCTAGCTGCACCACTCGAGCGTTTGCTTTACCGTACATAGCCTCCATTTCGCTTGTTCGAACACCAGCGGCCCCGATCGCCGCTTGAGCCTGCTCGATCAGACCGATGTTCTCGTCACGAGCAGCGATGGCGTCGTCAAGCTGAGTTTGCAGGTGGTCCCGCTCCGCTTCGCGTTGTTGGACAGTCGAAGAAAGTGTAATGAGACGCTCTGTGTGTTCCCGAAGGGCTTGTTCAGCGGTCGACGATTTGTGTTCTAGATCTTCGATCTCCTCGATCGCCTCGCGATGAGCGGCCTCTGCCTCCTCAGCCCGTTTGAGCGTCTCTGCTTCTCGTTCGGACGCAGCGCCGTGCATCGATTTCGCTTGGGATGCGGTATCCAGTGCCGAGTTCAAGTCCTTCTGAGATGCAGCGTGTACAGCAGAAAGGGCCCCAAGTTGCCGCTCAAGCTCCACAATTCTCTCCTTCTCGATACGAGCAAGGTCGATCGGCGAGTTGGACTCGAGAGTAGCGATCTTGGCTCGATAGAAAGCAGCTTCTTGCAGCGCGCCCCGGCGTAATCTTTCCGCCTCCATAGCCCTATCAGAAGCCAGTCGCATCTGCGTGACTAGGTCGTTCTACTAGGTCAGCGCCGTCTCGTAGGCGAGAGCTCACCTGGATTCCCGCCTTGTCCTGCTTCAACCGAACCAGCGCATCGGTCAATTTGTGAATGAGCTCGCTATCCCCGCCGTCGTGGTCACCGTTGGGAAGCTCGATCTCTTCGTCGTCAGCAGTCACAAAGCCTTGCTGTACTGCTCGCCCAATGATGACACGCAATGCCGCTTCCCGCTTCTTCCCCGTCTCGACTTCTGCTTCTTTGCCTCTCAGTTCGCGAAGCAGATCATTGGCGCCTGACAAGGAACCCGGGCGACCGCCAAATCCGTTGGTCGTCGGTGATCGACCGTAGTAGAACGCGTCGGGAGGAGGGGCTTGCCTTTCACCGCTGTCGGCCATGCGATGTCTCGGTGACGGGCTGCGAGTTCCGAGGATACTAGCATTGAAGCCCGCTCTCCCATTTTGCGGTGGGGAGGCCGGACCGTTGGTAGGCGAGGTGACGCGCGATGGATAACCAGGTTGTTGAGGGCTGGCAGGTCCATTGCTGGCAGGCGACATTGCTCGTCTGAATTCGTCGTCGCCATCTCTGCGCGGTCTCTGAGGTGGTGCGCCATTAACTGCGGGCTGTCTTGGTGCTGATTGTGAGGGCTGCGGACCCTGGTGCTGGGCTAGATCGCCCGACTCGGAACGCGTTATGGCAGCGCCCAACGGCTGGCTGGTTTGCGGTAATCGTTCAGGGTTGCTTGGTGGCGATGCAGCTCGAGCGAGACTATCCATAGAGCCTGAGGTTTGGATTTGTCGCGGACCGGCTGGCGGTTGCTCAGTGCTGTTCTGCAATATCGCATTGTCTGCTGGAGGAGTCATGCCTTGAGCGTTCTTGAGTAGTCTAGGCGTCGCAGTATCGGCCGGATACTTGATTTTCGCTGCGAAAAAGGTCAACAGACAGTTGATTTCGAAAGCTGATATACACTCACAAGTGTCCAGAATGTGCATCATCGATGGGTCATCACGGGTATCGGTAAGAGCTTGATTCGCTTCTCCTCCAACGACGAAGATCTTGCCCGATGCAGCGACCATAGCATGACCTGATCTGGGCGAAGGTGCCGGTCCCATATTCTGGAACATGTACCATCGTTGGTCTGAGGGCTCGTGAGCATAAATCCCCCTCACACAGCAGAAAAAAAAGACGACTCACTGCTTAACTTGAAAGCTGCCAAGTCACCCAGATCTTTGCCTTTCACATCGCGACCACCGAAGATGTATATAGTATCGTCGACCATAGCCGCTGCGTGACCTTCTCGTGGTAAAGGAATGTATCCGATACATGACAGCTCAGTCCACACGCCCGTTGCGAGGTCGAAAGACCAAGTGTCGTTATAGTGGTAGTTGCCGTCCGTTCCTCCAAAGCTAGATGGAAAACAGTAAACGACTGCTACCCTAAGATTTGGGAACAAGGCTCACAGATACAGCTTTCCGTGATTTCCAGCCACGAGGATATGACCAGTCCGTCGAGGAGGAGCTGGGCTAGTATATTGGATTTGCTCCCAGCGGTGTGTCGAGCCAGACACTGACGTGGAGGAGCGTGATCAGCTTTACGCTACAGATCATATGGCCTGAAATACTCACATTGTTTGATGTCGTACATCCAAAGGTCGTTCATGAACGCGCCATCCGCTTGCCCACCAAACACGTAGAAGCGGCCATCGAGTAGCGAGACGGCGTGTCCATATCGGCCCACCGGTCCTCGCTGTACTGGCACGCTTGTCCACTCTTGTGATCCTGTTGAGACACGGTCAACTCGGAAGGTCCCTACAAGCATGCACAAGCAAGCACTCACTCAGATCTAAGATGTAGAGCCCCTCGTCCTGTGGGTCGTTCACGTTGACTTTGGTGTCTCCTCCCCAGACGATCATGATCCTGTCCGCTATAGCAGCTGCGTGCCCAACCCTAGGTACAGGCGCGTCGCCTTTAGTCTTGACCGGCATGGTCGTGCAATCCCTGATATCCATACTCCACAGATCGTTCCGAACGCGTTCTTGCACCAGACCACCAAATAATAGCATGTGACCGGAATGAGAGGGGAATGCGGGCACCGACAAGCCATACCGAGGGAAAGGTGATTGCGCAGGCGAGGGCGGTGTTGTTTGAGGTTGATATAGCCGTAGAGGTCGGATCATCCAAGGATAAGATGTGTTGTTGACTAGTGCCGAGGGGTACGCGTTGGGGTTAGTGTTGGGGTTACCGCCTACGACTGGTGAAGCGGTACCTGCAGCACGTTGTTGGCCTGAAAAGTGCGGCGGGCCGGATTGGCTGAGGACTGGTGAGGAGCTATCGTGTTGACCTCCATTGATTGCAGGCGCACCAGGCGGCATCTACGAAATGATGATCAGATAAAAGACGGCTGAAAGCGAACGCGGCGCGCTCACGGGATTGGATGTCATCCTGCGCCCGTTCGCCAATGGAGGGGTGCCATTCATGCCTCCATAGCCCACTGGACCCCGAGGAGGTTGTCCATTCATTGAGCTCATAGTGGCCGGGTTACTGTATCGTGACGACGAAGAAAACGGTTTGCGCAGCCGCGGAGGAGAGCCGGACATGGCGGCAGTGGTCGAATGCACGGAGGACGAGGAGTAGATGATGGAGCAAATGATCAGCTCAGATTGATCATTATTGGGATACACGGCCAGCGAGGAATGTGGGTTGTCAGATGACAGAGAGGCTGGACAAGAATGCAATATGGGACACGACAGCTGCCATCGATTCAATCGGTTGCTCTATCCCAATCTGGCCATAACCTCTTTCGTCTATCTTGTAGTGTAGGAGTACTCACGTTACTGGTGGACTTTGGCCAAGCTCAGCCGGGTGCGGATGCGCGTGATTGTGACCATGACCATGTCCGTGTGCATGGTCTCCTCCTCCTCCGCCAACGTCCTTTTCCTTGGACTGCTTCCTCTTGAATAGCGACATATCGATTGGCGCGCACTAGGATGACATCCGGCTGGCCAGAGGTGCCGGGGTCGTAAAACAGATGGAAGTTGGTACACACGCTGATCTCGGCGTGACTGCGTCGCGATGAGATGTGGGGTGGAAGGATCGTCAGTGAGTCGATGTCACTCTGATGCCCTTTGTTATTGATGGTTTGTTGACAGTGGATGATGTGTCCTTTGCCTCACACGTACTCTGAGTTGTTGTAGGGTGCTGTATGGTGAGGAGAGAGTGTGGTCGAGGTGCAAAGGGAGGTAGAGCGTGTAAAGGTGTTTCAAGGGGAAGAATGATGTGGTGTTGGTGAGTTGAGAGAGGTCCGAGCGTCCGTGCAGTAGAGTAATGAAAATGCACCAGCCTCCTCCTTCGGCGCGTGTCTTTTGTCGTAGTCGTAGTAGAAACAAGAGGACCAGCCTTTCTTGTCGAGAAGTGTATGACGACTATAGATGATCACGATGCAACCACCTAGTCGTACTCGTAATGTTCACAATGACCGACGTGTCGTACAGAGGACGAGTGCAGGGTGGAAGAAGCCTAAGGCTTAATTGGCACGTTATGCTACTCTACGCTATCACGCTGCACGCTGCAGCAGGAACAAAAGAAAGGCGTTTCGTTTCTTTTTCACGCGTCGGTCTGATTTAGCTTTTGATTTCTCATATTACACGTACTGTACTGCCACTTTCACTTGCGTATTGTACCTTGCTTGCTCATGCTGCATGTCGTTGCATTTCCTTCGTGCACCAATCAACCTTACATGCTTGGCTATATGGCAAAAAGCCAAAAACTACAGCACGAGGGATTCCCAGATGGTCCCCCACTCTGGTACTAACCCCGCGATGCTCAGCTTAGCTGCGCAGATCAGACGGGATGCGGCGTTTTCTGAGCTCTATGGCCGTAGATGTCAGGCAGTTTGGTAGATCCAATATAAAGAATCAAGTAGATTATATCATAGTCATTGCTTTCAGCGTGGTCTGACGAGGTGGTGTGACCTGCGTGCGGTCTACCCGCTGGTTTTTTGTCAAAGGCTCGCTGTCTTTAGCGATTCACTCTTATATCCTACATACAGACAAGATATGGGCGGCTAAAGCACCAAGCCCCAAATCTCGGATGATCTCCGTCGCCGTCCCGTCTACCCAATCGCATACAAGCAACAGCAACCGTCGACGCTCGAGATGTTCCGCTCGTACCAAAGCTAAAGAGGGCAACTTCATATCACGATAGATATCAATTTTTGATTCCGGTCCGAAGCGGCTTTGGACAGTACGCCACACTCGCTTAACCTGATGGCGCGATTGCACTAGTGCTACTGAAACAAGAACAGGTGGGAGGTGGGGAGATCGACGGGATCTCTCTGATCCTACTCGACCTGAGGGGTGACACCGTCTGTTGCCCCTTGCCCTTCTCAGAGGCCTTCGCTCAGCAGCATCAGCGCAATAACGTTATTGATTCTGAATGTCAGTCGACAACTTTAGCGTCTCGCTTATGGGTTATTCCGAGGAAATCGGCTCTTCCTGCTTTCCCACCAAAGCAAGATAGTGAAAGCAATGCAGCAATG
The DNA here is from genome assembly GCA_026538355.1 of Cryptococcus sp. GC_Crypt_5. Taxonomy (NCBI): domain Eukaryota; kingdom Fungi; phylum Basidiomycota; class Tremellomycetes; order Tremellales; family Cryptococcaceae; genus Cryptococcus; species Cryptococcus sp. GC_Crypt_5. The sequence goes on from JALPBZ010000081.1 coordinate 40,096, forward strand.
CAGCGAAGCAGTGATGTGCTCGAGATTGCGCCATCGCCATTCGCTATCGCTGCGCTAGCTTGCATAGGAGACCTATAGTAGCCGACACAGAACAAAGCTGCAATGTTTCCTGTCTCTCTTCCTGTATCTAAGTCCCCTCACGAGACAAGTTCTCGAACAGTCCCACCGCTCGTTGCTCGTTGCTCCGTCAAGTCATCATGGCACAGCCAGAACCTGACGCCGCGCGTGAGGACAAAGATATCGAGGTCGGCAATCAAGAGGCCCACACTCCTGCAGCTCTGTACAGCAACCATGACGAGCACAACAATGATTTGACAGACAGCCATTCCGCGCTGGGCGGGGATGTAGTGACGGCTCGCGAGCAGAAGGATCTGAAACGCGGCCTCGCGCAGCGTCACGTGTCCATGATTGCGCTTGCAGGCAAGTCCCAGCTCAAATTGAATGATATGTACCGAGCTAATGCATCATACAGGCGCGATTGGAACGGGCCTCTTCCTCAGTCTGGGCTCAGCGATCCAGACCGCGGGACCGCTAGGTGCGCTACTGGGCTATGCACTCATAAGTCTGGTCGTCTGCGCGGTGCAGTTCGCGCTGGGAGAGGTGGCTGCGTTGTTGCCCGTCACTGGATCGTTTGTGCGACATTCCGAGTTCTTGGTCGATCCAGCTCTAGGCTTCGCCGTGGGGTGGAACATCGTCTATGGCAATTGGTTATCGGTGGGTTGCGTTGATCTCATTCTCACAGCTGCACGTGTAGAAGTACAGAACAAACGCTGACAGGGCAGTACGACGCAGGTGCCTACTGAGATCTCGGCAATCTGCGTCTTGTTCCAGTACTGGACCGACCTCAACTCGTCCGTCTTCATCGCGATATTCATTGTCCTCACGTTCCTCGTCGGAATGTCCATGATCAACATATACGGCGAAGTGGAATTCTTCTTTGCCTCGCTCAAGCTCCTGCTTGTTGTCGGGCTCATCCTCTTGGGCTTGATCATTGATCTCGGGGGCGTGAAGGGCGTGGACAGGATCGGGTTCGCGTACTGGAAGAACCCCGGCCCGTTCGTCGAGTATATCGCGACGGGAGCGTGGGGCAACTTCCTGGGTTTCTGGTCGGTGATGATCAGCGCTGTGTTCAGTTTCGCCGGAGTGGAGAGCATCGCCATGGCAGCTGCCGAGACGCGCAATCCGCGGCGGACCATCCCCAAAGCCTGCAAGCGCGTCTTTGCGCGCGTCGCGCTCTTCTACATCCTGGCCGTCCTTGTCGTCGGCATGCTCGTGCCCAGCAACGACGAGCGACTGGAGGACGAATCGGGCACAGCGGCTCAATCGCCCTTCGTCATCGCCGCGTCGGCCGCAGGCATCAGTGCGATCCCCTCTATCGTTAATGCGGTAGTCATCACTTCGGCGTTCAGCTCGTCCAACCAAGCATTGTTGGCAGGCACCCGAGTCTTGTACAGTCTTGCCATCAAGGGCCAAGCGCCAAAAGTCTTCCTGCGCACGACGAAATGGGGCATCCCATACGTCTGCGTACTGGCACAAACGGCATTCATGTTCCTGGCCTTCATGTCGCTCTCAAGCAGCGCGCTCGACGTGTTCTACTGGCTCTTAGACTTGGTCGGATGCGGCGTCCTGATCTCCTGGATCGCAATCTTGTTCAACCATCTCCGCCTTCATGCCGCGCTGAGGAAACAAGGTATTTCGAGGACAGAGCTGCCCTGGTCGAACTCCTGGACTCGTGAGTAGCTGCGATGTCCAAGTCAACACACAGCTGATTCTCGTCCTTCAGCGTATTCGTCAATGGCGGCTTTGATTCTCTCCGTCATCATCCTTCTCACCAACGGTTTTGCGGTATTTACCACTGGCGGGTGGTATACGGCCGGCTTCGTCTCTGCGTACCTGTGAGATCACATTTCTGCCACTTGCACTGCGCCCCGCGCATCGTGCATTATTCATGTACTGACAAATGTCCTGTTCATCCTATAACCAGCGATATACCTCTGGTCCTGATTGCATATTTGGGGTGGAAGTGGTACAAGCGAACAAAGATCGTCGCGTTGGAGGATATCCCACTGCGAGAGGTGTTGGCTGGGGTGAAGCGGGACGAAGAATTTGACGAAGCCGAGAAGAAGGGTTGGAGGCGGTACATCACCATTCTATGGGACTAGCCGCCTGCACGCTGATGAGAGTCGCATATGCCATCGCCATTGACTGGCGTGATATCAATGCGACGCGCTGTGACAAAAAGTCACATAGTGCGGTAGTGATTTGTTTACGTAATGCATATCGTTGTCAATGCCAAACACGCGCCTCTTTTTGGTCCCGTCACACTTGTGTTGAGGAGAGAAATCAACATCAACATTGCTTGCATTGTTCGTACATCCAGCAATACTCTTTATCACAACTCAAGCTTGTACAGCGCCAAAATCAGCTGCTTATCACTAGTCGACCGGACGTTTCGCGCCCTTCCGTCCCGCTTACTTTAGACCACTACCAGAAACATTTTGTAGGGAGCTATCAGCAACATGGCAACAGCAGCCAAATCCCGCAGGCCGCAACCTGCAGTAATCATGTCCACCCCTCCCCAGCAGACTCGGACCAAAAGCGCGTATAACGACACTGAGAAGCAGGGCTTGTTGCAAAACTTCGATCTAGAAGGTGAGGCAATGATCCAAGCTCACTTATGCAGAGTCGAGCATGAAGCTGATCGTGTTCCCATCTCCTTTCCAATGTTGATCCAACTACACTCACAATCTGGCTCCTTCCCCTTTGGTTACTTGACGGAATTGCATATGACCATCAATCGACTCCCAATTCAATTACATGCTCCTACCGCCATGATCACCACGCACTCAAATCGCTTGCTGCACGCTTCTAACCGTAGTGGCCGACAAAACCCAATACTTCCGCTCGATCCTAGCGCGGACCCTCGCCTCATTCAATATGCGAGAAGAATCGGAGATCCTCTCCATCCCACGCGAGTTGCGCAAGATGACCCTGGGCGAATTGGAGAACAAGTGGGGAGGCGGGTGGGCTGGTACGTTACAGCGTATACGGAGGGAGAGCTTTGAGAAGCGGGAAAAGGTCCGGGAGAAGGAGGAAGAGGAGAAGGTTGGGGAAGTCAAGGGCAAGAGGTGGGTCTCGTCGAACTCATTCAAGCCAGAAGCGCGTGCAGCACCACGCTGTCCGCTTCCAACCTCTGCGGCGATACAGTTGCTGACAGTTGTTTGTCGGCACAGAAAACGCAATACCACCGCAATGTCGGAAAGTTCGCCCGTTCGACCAAGCAAGAACAGTGAGTAGATCTTGCGACAGTGTGTTTCATGAAGCAAACATTGATCAAACGCGCTCTGCAGCCCGCCGAGAGACTGCTACTCCCGCTGGGACCCGGAAAGCGAAAGCAGCAACAGCGTCATCTTCTGTCACGCGTGGCAAGCCGCCTTCGTCCGTGAAGCGCGGAAAGCCCGTTGCTTCGTCGTCGACTAGCAAGCCTCCCAGCGTAAGTGATGCCGTGCACTGTTATCCTGTTGCGGCTGCCTCGAGACACATCACTTGGTATTGTTGCTGACGTCCGCTGAATGAGCGCAGTCGCTACCCCAGAATCATGTATTCAACCCATCTCTCCCACCAACACCTTTCCGATCCGCCCACTCTTCTCGACCAGCTACCAGTCCCCTGTCCCGACCCTCTTCCCGACCACCACCGTCATCGCAACGTTCAGCAGATGAGGACGGGTCAGCTCACGAGCGGGATCAAGACGATGATTCAGCCTCCGCATCCGGCTCTGGCTCAGCCTCGGGCTCAGATGACGATCTGCCCGATCCCGAAGTGCTCGAAGCGCGATTATTGTCCAAGGCGAATCGCGCCCGATCGCCAAATTCCAAATCGAAGAAGAAGAGGGGCCCGTCCCTGATCTTCCGCCAATCCCTCCTACCCAACCAGCTTGCCACTGCAGCAACCGCCATAAATACCAGTGCGAGTGCCGACGACGGCCCCTCGTCCACCATCTCCCTCTCAGATGGCCGAACCATCTCCTTCAACCCGCTCAACCTCACTCCCGGTCGAGTGGATCGCGAACTGGACGAAGGCGGAGTGAGTAAAGAGGAGAAGGCCAGAGTGTCCAAACAGGTTCACGAGGAGGTGTATAAAGTCCTCAGTGCGCAGATGGAGAAGTGGAAAATGTAGATCCGGTCGTCCTTTCTTCTTCTTCTCTGTAACTTGCGCTATTCCTTTCCCTATTTTTGGCTACTCTGTCTTTTTACAGCTATATCGAGTAGACGTATGGTCTTAGCCTGATTCAGCACCAGCTCGTGTCATGTATATATCAATCACACTCCTGCCGCTTATACCGAGTCGTACAGACCAGCCAATCCTCAACTCGAACGCGGTAAACACTATCGCAGATCACGTCCATTCGCGTGCATGTGGTAATATGTTGTTCTTTGCACTATATCATACAATAGCTATCAATCAAGCCAGCCCGACACTCGTATCCACACCGTCGCTTGCCGCCATGCTGAGCGCTCAGACGCCCATCTGACTGATGAGTTGTGAGAGATGCGCGCTCTCTGCTGCGTAATCTGGCGAGGCAACTTTACGACATTGATATCTGACGCGAAGTTGGTCCTGTGTAGAGGTGGGGTCAGCTAACAGAATTCTGGCGCCCACGGCTACGTGCGAACTCACGTTGAAGGAATCCTGCTTGGCCATCATCTGGAAAGAGTATGTCCGACCGGTGGCTTTCTGGAAGTGAGAGTTGAAGGAGAGCTCGTTGCCTTCATCCTAGAAACGACACGGCAGTGATTAGCCGCCATCCCAAAGAGGAGCCGTCGCAGCAAGGCTCACCTTGAGTTTCATTAGGTCATTCGCGCTGATTTCCATGAGCTGCTCAGCTGTCTCGTTGAAGGCTGTAATCCAGAATTGCCCAGTGTAGTCCATGACATTCATCGAAAGGATATACCTGTGCGTGACTCGTTAGATTGAATCTCACTGGTCATGTCTGGCGTGTACTCACCGGTGGATAGGCGCATCCCACTTTCGGTCACATTTCTCGCACATCCAGCCATCACCGTTATCCACGACCTTCTTGTTACATCCCTCGGGGTTGGCGCAAGCGGGGTACGAGAATGTCTCCTGCTTGACAAACGCGATAGTAGCTTGCGAGGTGAAATAATCTGTCTTGTCGGTCATTCCTAGCTGCTCGTCTTTCGCTGCTCCAATCGTCTTGATCTCGGAAGGACGAGGTGCTTGAGCACCACCACCGGCGGCGCCCACGGATTGGTTGGTGTACGCAGTGAATTGCTTGCCTCGGCCTTCTGCGTCGAACCTGTTAAAGCAAGTTTAAGTTTGGTTAGCTTCTCGACTTGCGTGTACATGGAAGAGCTCACCATCCTCGGAGCGAATGCGCCTCTGGAATGTCCGGGTTCACAGACATCGTCGCCGAGCTGAACATCGATAACGATCGACCACCAAAGTCTCCCACCTTCACTCCCTTAAACGCAATGACTGGTTGATCCTCCGCTTGGAAGGTCTCGGCTTGCTTGCCCCATAGGGTGAGGCGAACACTTTGGCCGGACTGATCGACCAATTGTATGTCTCGCTTGGCGAACTGAACAACCTGTAAGTGAAGGCGATCTAGGAGCAAGAAGACTCGCCACTTACAGGCTTGTTGGTCGCTTTTGATGTCACAGATCCCAACTCATGCACCTCCTTGACAACGCCGATGACATCTACGGGATTCAGATCTCGTCAACCCCATTCAGACAATGAGATCGAACAACTCACCACAAAGCTCATCCTTCTGGCACTCTCCCAAATCGCCGATGCCCTTGAAAGCGTACTTGACTTGAGGTACAGACTCGTCGTCACACTAGTTGAGACGTTAGTCACTGGCCCTCGACTCTCGTCAGTCACTCACCGGCTCGATCTCGGTCTGGTTCTCAAACATAATCTCATACTCGTTGTTGACGTTGCTGAATTGCTTCTTCGCAATGTTGATACGGGCACGGGAGATGAAGAAGACCTGAGACACCGAAGATCAGAAATGGGCCATAACACTGATGATGACCTGCTGACCTTGCCCTCTTCGAGCATATTGTAGAAGTTGTCTACGGCCTCGTTGAATCCGGTAGCTCTGATCTCTCCCTATATGAGGATGTGGTATCAGCAAATCATCTCCAAATAAGCTAACGAGCTGAAACATACTGTCTCGTCCATGAACGTGACGCTGAACAATTTTCCCTCGCCTCGTTGATTGGAGTAATGTTTGATATCGGACTTCTGCGTGACACGGGCTTTGATTGTCCACCTATGCAGATGTCAGCTATTGGGCGCGCAAATGGCATTAGGTTGATAGCTCACTTGTTTTGGTATGGACTGAGCCCCTCGATAGGATACAGTGGTCCCAAATCACCCTTCCCCTTTGCTCCACCTGCACCGCGCTGTGCTGCGCCACCCCTGGCTGGACCGGCGCCACCACGGGCACTACCAGCGTTTGTACCTGGCTCTGCTTTCGGTGCGGGTGCAGCGGCTGGGGCAGAAGCGCCTCCTGCTGTCTGCTGCTGCTCGAGGTTGGCGGGATTACCAATCTTCTCGCCAGTCCACGGAATGACCTCTAAACCGAGGATGATCACGAGTCTGCACAACCAGTCGCAATTTGTCAGCCAAGTCGTGTGGAAGACAGGGCGAGAACTCACTTTCGGCCTTGCACGGCATTGGTGACGTATCCCGTCAGTTTGATGAGGATGTTCTTGTCGACTTGCTTTTCCTCCACGTAATGGTTGAGCTGGGTGGCGATCATCGCCTGGATGAAGTATTTGCCGTCTGACAGGATAAGTCTGCAGAGCGAAATGAGATTTCAGCTTATCTGAATGGCATACAGAGGCGAAAAGCAGCTGAGCTCACCTGTATCGATCTGTACCCGTTGCACCAGGAGCGTTGATCTTCTTGACGCTCAGTACTTGCAGAGTAGGGTTGACGCCTTCGGGAGCGTCATTCGAGCTGTAGACCAGCTCGCAGAAGCCGGCTGTGAGGGGGCTTGCCATTGTGCGTTGTGTGCTTGTGTGATTGTGGATGTACTGTCGCTATCTGAGTAGACTATGTTGTGGTCTAGTGGCGGCGAGGACGATAGATGCAGGCTGCGGGGAGAATGCTAGATGATAGATGAGAGATAGAGGAAAGACCAAAATGGATGAGTCAACTTGATGATAATCGCGAAGGAGACGCGTCAACCGCGTGATTTTTCATGTTCGATGTCACGGGATCAAAATGTTCGAGTCCAGTCACGTCGTATAGCTGAGCGTGTACAGTGCACGGTGCCCCTCTTTCTGAGCTACTACGCTACATGGATCATGCATGTAATTGTTATAAGACTTCCTTCCCCCGCTCTCACTAGCAAGCAAGCGAGCGAGCAAGCAAGATGCCGGTAGCCACTTCGTCCAGACGCAGGATAGCGTCTTCTGCTTCTCCGCAAGCAGGTCCTTCGCGCCATCGTCAGCCGAGCAACTCTAGGCATGCCGGTAATTCTGAAAATGGCAAGGATGGGGAAGACGGGGATGATATGGAAGAGGAGGAAGGTTGGACAAAAGATACGTTTGTGAATCAACCAATAGACAAGAACTCGACTGCGCTTGTCAATGTGTGTTCGTCATCTCGCTGCATGCTCCAAGGTAAAGCTAATACAAAGTGGATTCTGGTAGTTGCGCACGATCTCGGACAAGATACGCGATGTCATCATTCGTATTGACGAGGGTGTGGTGCAAGCCAAAGAGACTGCCTTCGCTATAGAAGACGCTGGGGAGGACGACGGGGTGCGCTTTCCCCTCCCCCCCTTCCATATCGTTCGAGCGGAAAACCGCAGAGTGCTAATAGAGGATGGGTGGTATAGGCAATAGCTCGAATGGAGAAAGTGATACTCCAAGCACTGGATCAAAGGGCTTTGCTGCAAATCAAAATCGAAGTGATGGACCAGCTGAGCCGGCAACTGAGAGAGGGAAAGGCATTCGTACGTCTCTGTCACTCTGATGTCGCATCTGGCTTTATAATACCAGGGACTGATTGGATGAAAATGGGCAGAACGATATCGAGCGCGAATACAAAGCGGAAGCAGAGAAGAGGGAAGCGGAGTACATGGGTAAATCCCAACGAGCCAAATGTACGTTTCTTCAGCTGGCATAGACACCATGCTCGAGCACACTGAGAAGCTGAAGCTGAAGCTGACGTCTTGCGCAGATAAGAAGGTGAAAGAGTACATTGATTTCCGACAGCATCTATGGGTATGTCCCTTCGCCTCGCAATGTCGTTGAATCCATAATATAGGGCTTTGCGCTGTCGCTGATGAGCTCATACGCATCACATAGGAAATCAACCATTCGTCTGCCTGTCCGCCGATATCTCAATGGCTAGATAAAGGTCCCGAAGACGATTCGTCGGACGACGATATCGACGTCGGAGGCCAGACGCAGAACTATCGATGTCCAATTACCCTCATGCTCTACCAAGACGTAGTGACGAGGTGAGTCCCTCTCACACATCCGTCTTCCCTTACCCAGCGGAGCCCACCTCTGATCATCTGTTCCACTTTTGTCAGTTCGAAGTGCGGACATAGTTATTCGAGAGCAGCGATCGAAGATCAGATATCCGCCTTGGGACGCAGGCGCGCCACTGCTAGATGTCCCATTACGGGCTGTTCGGCGACCCTGGAAAGGACCGATCTCAAGGTAAGCTAAAGTTTCCCTCTCCTCCCGCTGTCCGACAGGTATCTGAACACTGACCGAATATATGTACGCCAGCCCAACCCGACACTGCAGAAGCGCGCGGACGAATTTGATCTGCGCAGGAAACGCAGGGAGGAAGAGCAAGATGAAGGTGACGAAACGCTCAATATCGACGAGGACGAGATCGATCTATAGCCTAATAGTAGCCCCGATTAGTGTCCGCTTTCGTTCTGGTGGAATCCACAAGTTGTACACATATAGCCTCAAGTGAAGACATTGCATATCGCATCGCATCCCGTATGTACAACAGCGAGTATCCAAGCATTATTCCAAGAAGCTACATATGGTATTCCCAGTTCAACAGCTCGACAGCTTAGGCACCTAACAGATGTCCAGGAATCCTCCCGGTCCCGTGTGCTGGACCGCCCACTTGCTCCTCCCCTGCTCCATCTTGCTCAATTTCCTCCCCATCCTCAGACCCAACTTCAGATTCATCGTGATCGTCCTTGACCTGCGAATCCTGCTGTTTCGCCCTTATCCCTTCGTCCCGCATCGCAACCTGCCTCAAGACATCTTGTGCACTACGAGGAGTAGCTGGCGATTTGGCCATTGTACCATTTCGAGGTGAAGTCGCATTCGCGTGGATATTTGACGAAAGTGAAGCTGTGTCAACTTTCGGTGGACTGGGAGCTTTCTTGGGTATTGATACGCTATTTATTGGCATGCTGTCGCTGGAAGACTCAGGCTCTGGTGCTGATGGTTGAGGGGCTGACTCGGCTCTCTCGAGTGGTTCGGAGGGAGGAGGCGATGACGCCCGTTCCCCTTCCAGTTCGGTAGCAGGTGTTTTAGGGGCTTCTGAGCCCGACGCAGTTGCGTCCGTTGTGGAAGGGTTCCGAGGTGGCGAGGGGAGCGGGACGGTCGTACGCGGTGTTGTTACAGGTGTTGGCTCGTCGGAAGGCATGTCGTGAGGTCCATCAGTCTCTGCAGTCAATGAGTCATTCGACTTTCGAGCAAACAGATCCGGCTTCGCTTGGACCTTGTCATGGTCCGCTCGCTTTTCGGTGCTGCCGTCTTCGGCCGAAACGCTCCTTATTAGCCCATCTACATTTGATCCGATCCCCGTTACTTCGCCCGGCCGCTTAGGTACCCGGGGCACGACCATTGTTCGTCCAGGCGCAGGCTGGGCTGATACAGGTGGTAACGACTCTGACGTCCGCCGAGGCTGTGCATTGCCGACTGCCAACGAAGTTGAAGAGTTGTTGGTAGAGCGGCCCCGGGGCGCTGAAGCTGATGCCTCATCTCTGATCACTCCGGTAGTGGCTTTTGACGTTGCTGGATTCCATTTAGGCGGACTGCTGGAAGCTGGCGAAGCGGATGATTTGGGGGAATGGAGTAGACTTGGTCTCGAAGCGGTCGAGCTAGAGCGCTGTCTAGCTGGAATCGGCATGGGCGGTGAGTTCAAGGCAGCCGCATGGGCAGCCGCATTCAGTCGATCCTGCAGAGTACGGCCGGTAGGACTCGAAGGAGCGTCTTCGCCACGTTCGTCGACCTCGGGAGGACGGTAGAGAGCCGCTGGTCTCTCTGAATACTCGTCCATTGACGTTCTTCCGAAGCCTACTCTCCTCTTTGCCGCCCAATTCGACCCCCAAGTCTTCATCGCGTCTCTGGCAGTGCTTACTTGAGTCTGAATAGCCTTCTTGTCTCTTGTCCGTAAGCTTGCCATGAGTGAAGCGTGGGAGGCGCTGGGGTCATTAGCTGCGTCGGTGCCCGTGGTAGAGACGGATGCAGTGCTCGACCGGCGTGTTGCGGGATCGATGGGATGGAAACCTGCTTGGCTTAAGGGCAAAGGCGTCTCGTTGATAGACTTGATCCCATTGTTCTGCTGATTCGCAAGAGTAGGTGTTGACGCCGAGACCTGCACTGCTGCTATTTCCGGAGTATTGCTGACATTGGCGGTGGGTGGTAAAGGTGGCTCTGCTTCGGGTCGCTCGGAGCTATGGGACCGTCGCGGAACGTCATCGCTCGACGCATGATTCGAGCCGACAACTGTCTGGGCGGTAAGTGATGGCGGTTGCGATGTACCAGCCTGAGCGAACCATTTCTTGGTCGCCTGCAAAGCTACTGCCTTTTTGATCGACACACCACTGGTAGCAGCAGAGCCAACAGGAGCAGTTTCGGTCCGAGCTAATCCTGTCGTTGGTGCATCGGCCACCTCAAGGTCTAACGCATCGACGTCCACGGATTTGGACTTGATGGGGCGTTTGCGCAAGCTAGCAATGACAGGAGCAGCCGATGAAGGGTCTTCGGCAGAAGTGCTGATATCCTGTGCTTGCTTGATCGGTTCGACCACAGCTGCCTCCTCCTTGGCCCCGACATCTCGTTTGAGCTTAGTCGCGTCGCTGAAGATGCCACCTCGGATGTCAAGTCTAGAAGTATCAAAGAAAGCAATGTCGTCCATATTTGGTAGTACAATCGACTCGGCAATCTGTGCAAGGATAGTCAGACGGGCTCGCACGTTTAATTCAGGGAGGTCCATCTCTCACCACATCGCGAAGCTGTTTTTCCATTGCTTTCAGTATCATACCGATTTGGATCTTCCTCTCGCTGACAATGGGCACGATTTCCACCTCCATCTTGGGCATCTGAGTAAATCCGTACCAGAGGCGATTACTGGGGGGCTTCTTGATCTGCACAATCATGTTCCCTTCCATAGACTTGACCACCACTGCGAGGACGAGATTCACGACGTAGGGCTTGAAGCCTGTAGGTATCGTGGCAGTGGTAGCGACGGTTATCCGCACTTCCGAATCGGGTTGATTTGGTTTTGCGCGGTACTGCATATGCACTTCGAAGGCAGCCGTCCCGTCGGCGCTGAGATCTTTGAGCATGGGTTTGGAGAAGCTGTTGACTCTGTCAGCCCAAGCTTTTGGCCTTGATGATTCACTCACAAAGGAGGTGAGGTGCCGACGTTCACTTCGCGCACTACGATAGGTCCGAGGAAGCTGGGTCTAGCAACGCGAGTGAGTTTCTTCATGATCTTTCCGATGATGAACTAATATCAACTGTCAGCTGATCTATCGACTGGTAGACATGTCTCAGCATAACGCACTTGCTCGAGCGCTTCTGTGCGATACAAAGCGAAGAATATCCTGCCTAACATTGCGTTGAACCATCGCATCGGTATTGGGTCCGGCTCAGTGTCGATTGTATCGACGAGAGTCTGCATGTCGGGAATGGAGAAGACCTCTGATACTGTGGGAGATTGCGATGACGCTTGCAGGAGAGCTATATACCAGTCTTCCATCCTGGTGATGATGAGATAGTCAGCTCTTTCAACGAAGTCCAGGGATTGGCAGAATGAATAATGCACTGCACTCACTTGGTATTGGACTTTGAGAACAGGAACCAAGGTTTGTTTTCCAACTCCTTCTCCGCTTGGTCACCTTCAATAGGCATACCCTTGGCCAACACCGGCAGCCCCTTCTTCCCCATACCCTCTGCACGCCGCAGAACGATCGCGTTCCTCTTGGCAAACATCTCTGCGTCTTTGCCCTTGAATCTCTTGGCTTCTTTTCCTTCTACGCAGACGACGTATTTGTCCATCGTTATCGCAGCGACGCATTCGGACTGTTCTTCATCCTCGTACAAGAAGAGCACCGACCCTTTGAGTACGCAGAAATAGAATTCTTTGGGCGGAGCTTCTTTCTTCGAGCGAGCTTCGACCATAGACCGGTAAGTCTGCGCTATCCGAGCAGAGTATGTGGTTGGAGGTGCAGCAGAAGAAGCGGCACTGCCCGTCGTATTTGTGGTTGAGATCGAAGCGGCGTCATCATTCCCCTCCAAGACCTGCTGATCATACGTAGGTTCGACGTCTCCTTCCAAAGGCATCGGCGTGACAGGTGAAGTGGCTGTGAAGAGACCAGCCACGCCAGTCGTCGGGTGAGGCTTGAACTGCCTTCTGACGCTCAACCATCCCGACAAAGGCTTGTTTGATGAGAGCGACGCCGCGGATTTATTGTTGGCTATTTCCTCATCCTTCTCTGCTTCTTCCTGCAAGGCGTCCTTGCGATATTTGTCCGGATCATCATCGCCCACAGGCACAGAGCCGTATTTGTACACGTATGCTGTAGTCCAAATCAGCCTCAAGTAGTGGCCGTGAGAATGAGTTGACTCACCGATAGTCAAGACGATAACCAAGGGAACAAAGGTGAATCCGCCGAGGACGTAGATGACCAACCACTGGAACGGCCACCACATGCTTTCACGAGGCAACCTCTGCGTGAGCCGACAATCAAGATGACACCAGTGATATCTGAATCGTATGAGGATGAGAGGAGCAAGTGAAAATGTGTATTCGGATAATGGCTACACGTTGACTTTGTGATGGATGACCCATTCCATTGCCGGTTCAATTGATCCGGGGCACCCACCACACAGAGTGACGTAGCGATATTTGTAATTAGGCTCGCAACAGGTCATTACACGATTATGAGGTACATTCTCCATTGCTACAGTAAGTGACTTCTGATAGACTCCTGATAGATACTGCTATACTTTACATTAATCGTTCACCGTTTGAATGACAGATACATTCGGGCTATCTATACTTGGACTCCATTCTCCTCGAGAACCTGCAGAGAGATGTTAGCAAGGCTTCCACTACCAATAACACCGGGATATAACTCACTTGACGGGAGTGCTCCTTCGCCTCTTCGCCAACATTGGGGTTCTTAAGCGTAGCCTTGTGGCCGCCGATGACATTTCCCTATGAGTAGATGATCAGCATAAGTTCGGTGAGTAAGACAAGGAGGATGAGCCCACCTCGTTCTTGGGACGGTCGTTCCGGTCCTCAAGCTCGCCTGAACCCTCGATGTCTTCGAGCACCCTGCAGATATCGCGTAAGCTGTCACACTCAGATAAAGCCAAGTACAGAATTGGACTCACTCCTTGGAGTGCTCTTTGGACTCCTGAGGAACGGAGGCGTTGTTGATGGCAGCCTTGTGGCTACACCAGATGTTAGTGGTGCTCGTATGCAGAAGCTAGAGTAGATATCACTTACCCTCCGGCGACTTGGTTAGCAGACATTGTGAAGTGTGTTGGTGAGTGTTGGTGGGGCGATAGTAGGTAGAGTGGGGTTGTTCAAAGATGTTGATGAGCGAAGAGATATCAGCGGAATGTGTGCGTTTATATACCTCTTCCCTTGGTCTTCGACAGGTGAGTTCGATATGTACAAGCGATGCGTCATCTGTCTGTCAGTCATCGGCTTTGTGGGTGTTGTGGTGATGACGACGGGACCGGAGATCGGGATAGGGATGATCCGGCAGTGGGCTGGTCATGGTTGACTCAAGTTGAGTCAAGCAGTCAGGTAGTCAGGCCACGGAATGATCAATCGCCATCTGATTCTCCTGAGATTATACCGAAAGAAGGTATGCTGGATGATATCATGTTGCCTATGCGTACTAGCGCAATCGGATATCAGACCGTAATCGATGATGTATCATGTTGTCCACCGTATATAATGTCCAGTCAGACCAGATCTGAAAAGCTGATCTGATCGATCGCAATGATGGTATTCCAGGGCGTGAAGAAGGGACGTGGACGAGAATCGCTGCAATTACAACTCCTTCCAGCCTCCTGCCCTATCCTATCTCATCCGCTAACAAACGCGACTGTGTACTGCATAACTGCATAGCGATGACGGCAGTGGTGATAATCAGATATCATCCTGCATCGCATTACCCAATCCAGAAACAGATCGCGATCGAGACGGCGGATGGGTGGATGGACGGATGGACATGAGGTATTCAGGGATGCGCGAACCGGTATTCGGGAATGAGATCTAGTCCTCGAGGATCTCGTTATGTTTCCGAACTGAATCCGATTCGGAAGGGTGTCCTTCGATATTCATTGACATATGTTCAGTGAAATATAGGCTTTGGAGTGGACAGCTGATCCATCTTTCCTCATGACGCACAATTGTCGGATCAGCTGACTCGGCGACTTGAGCGCGCATGAGTGGTTCTGATTGTGCGCGTGTCGAACTGACGCGAGGATCGGTGATCCGTACATGCGACCCTTCCGCCAAGGCAAAGATGTAGCATGTCCCCGTACGAAGCACAGCAAGCGTGTATGACCTATGCATGGCTCATACATCTATCCAGCGAACGTGTATGACAGGCAGAATGAAGCTGATTCGCTGGCTTGATAAAGGTGAGATCGCATTTGATGGTTGCTTAGCAGCACTGGACAACTCATCAGCAGACATGCCATGCCCAGAAACGTGACAGCGGGGTCAGATGGCAAGGAAGAGCTCCACGCGGTACTCACACCGGATGAAGCAGCCACGGCTCCGGCGACGGTCGCGGCCGCGCACCAGAACCCTCCCCGGATCCGCATTGGCTTCTCCCCCTCTTGCCCAGGGGGATAGGTAGCGTCGCCGTCCGTAGTCTGCTTGGACGCGGTCTCTGCACTTTGTTGAGCGATCTCTAGAGTGGGGCAATGCACGTTAGCGATCTACTGTGCCATTGGCATCTGCCGGATTGAGCGAGGGGCATGCCTCACTCATCGAGGTATGCGCTTGAGGTTGCGCACGGATGGCCCCTTCTTGCATCAGGTCGTCGTATATGGGCAGTACAGGAGGCGCTTCGACTGCTGACTTGCGCTCAGCATAGAGCGATACAGAGCCGGGAGTTGAGATGACGGTTGACATTGTTCTGATCTTTCAGAGTGGTGGTAGTGTTAGAATCGATACGGGTGGGTGAGTTGATCGTTGATCGATGTTGTCCAAAAGCGAAGCAGTCGAACGTACGCAGTAGCTTGTCTATATACTTGACGACTGGACAGGTTCCCTTGCACTGCCTTCCTGCGTCAATGCGCCAGTGCGCCAGTGGGGATACCATGAATGCAGTCATGCATCTTAGCCGGTCACTCAATGCAAATTAGTCTGTCCGCGTATGATGTTACCGTTTCTCGGGTTGTCGAGGCAGGTGACGTTGAGCGACTTGCATCCATTGTGGATATATCAGTAACCACTCGAGTAATATCGCGAGTTAGTAGTTGAGTGATTGAGTACAGTACATCTCAGCGCAACGTGACTGTCATAGGCGTCAGCGGTCCAACTTTCGTTAGCAGTTCTAACGGACCCTCAGGCCTTTAGTCGAGTTCGAGCTCGCTTGCATCATGGATCAGCGAGGCGCTTCTGATTAGAGATACTACAAGGTATTCCAGCAAAATTCGTATCGTGCATCATGTATACAAAGTCGTGTCTTACTCGTGTCTAGCTCGTATCCGCGTCCACCAACGGTCGTATCTAGAATCCAAAACTTGCCCATCATCTGCCACAATACATCACAGTCGTGCTCGGGTGTCACACGTACTGTATCTCCTTGTCGTGGATGGTGGCGGACTCTAGCAGAGCTCCTCCAGCTGGAACATCATGGAAAAGTTAGCGAAATGCCGAGACTTCTTATTGACGGACTTACACCGCAACAGCAGACATCCTCGATGGCGCAGCAGCAGAGCTGATCATATACGAAGAAATTCAATCACCAGTCAGCTCATAGACCGAATTTGGTTCGGAACGCGGAACAGATGAAACATGGTAGAAAGAGTCGTATTGTAGTCTAACATGAAACGAAGCGTGACTCACACAGCAGCCAAGCGCCTCGCAGCATGGACCAGCACCGCCCCTCAAACGCATGGGGATCCACGCGCTCCAGCTTGATTTGTTGGTGGTGATGCTTGCGCTGTCGGCGTTGGCATTGTCTTGGGGTGTGGTGGGAGCTGCTCAGTACGAGAATCATCAGCATGTCATTGTACACTTGGGTGGGACATCAGGCGTTGTTTATTATGGTAATGTGGTAGAGTCGTCGTGCATGGTGGTTGGTGTCACTGTCAAGCGGGAGAAGCATCTTCGACTCACCCATCATCTTCATGGCCACCGGCTGCTGAGCGACAGTCTCGTTCTTGATCGGGGAAGCGGTAGTGGGCTGCATGTTTACTGGTTGCTTGTATTGCGAGTTGCGGTAGAAAAGACGATAAGTGTCAAGTATTCTAGTATTCTAGTGCGGAATGAAGTAGTGCAGAAGTAGAGGGAAGTGAGGAAGAAAGGCAGTAAGAGTTTTGATGGAAGTAGTGATCTCTTATCGAACGCAATCAACACGTTCAACACGATACACTGCTATTATGTCATTGCCACCGACTCATATCGCTTGCTTGTTCTCGCGTCCCCCCCTGTCCTTTGTGATGGCATCACAGCCTCTTTGTCGTACTCCGATCAATTATCTATTTAAAAGTGTTAAAGGGTGACGGAAAGATGAAACACATCACACAGACACACACCACACAGCCTCGCCACCAAATCTATTTCTGGACGCAGCGATGATGCCAATTGCAATTGCGCGTGTGGCAACGTGGCACATCGTCAGAGAACGTACCGCTCCTCTTTCGTAACCCATTGGTATACCTATGTACATCCGTGCATACACAAGTCATTGGCGAGAAGCATATGTACATGAAGCCCGAGATCAGTCGATCATGCTGCGTCGAAGAACAGAACGCTGGAATCAGAGTGTGTCAGCACCATCACTAGTCACCGAAAGCACTCACACAACGCTGATATCGTCTCTGACAACCCGTGCAGCGGGACCTTTCATACTGAGCGCCTTGCGCCGCACGCTCTCATCCCCGTTACCGGGAATCGCGTTTCTGATCAAGTGTGTTGCGGCATTGTCATCTTGGAACGTCCAATGGCCCGCCGAATTGTCGGGTACGGTTCCAGGCAAAGGTTCCACTGGGTGCGGGCGATCACCACTCGCTGAGGCTAGAGGAAAGTCGAGTGGAAGGGATCGCTTGCTGATTCGTGGCGCATGTGGGTGTTTGATATGCGCTGCCGCGAGCAGAACTGCTTCTTCGGACGAGATCATGTCCCACACTAGCAGTACGTGGAGGGCATTACCGTGATCAGCACTCAGATCAAACTGGAATTCAGCTGTACTCACAGCCGTCAGTGGCTAGAATGACAAAACGAAGTTGTTCGCCGCCTTTCGACGCTGGTCGGACGCTTCGCACCGCCACGTCAGGCTCGTTCTCGATATACGGTGGCGTCGGATGAGGCACGATGTCATTACCAGTCACTTGGCGGCGGGTCGAACAGGGCTTGATCTGCAGCGTCTCACACAAGCTGGTCCAAGCACGAGTCAGCTGGATCCTGCTTCAACTCTCGTCAATAGCTCACAGGTCGTACTTCTCCTGATGAATCTTCGAGCTGGTATCGCCGAGGGTACGAGTGCATTGGCAGTGCGCCAAAACTCGCGGGGTGTGTCCTTCATCAATGATGATGTTGTCTGCTTCTTCCTTGGGGTGCTTTGCGCGCATCCTACTCGCGGATGAAGATGATGGATGGGAATGTCTTGTCAGCTCTACAAGTATGTTGATCGTAGTCGCATCTCATTTGGTGGCGACCAAAACGGAGAGATGCGGCCTCACCTGATGCCTTCGTCGGGATTACTCGCCTCGTGATCTTCGGTAAGCGTATCGCATCGCCACTTACCGCTGGACGGATCGTACCATCCAGCGACAGCGCGACAATCGCCTGCATTGGCGACGTACAACAGACCCTGGCTGGTATCTAGCATCGCAGTCAAAGCGCACGCTCCCGCGTTGGCTATTTCCGCCAGTGCCATCAACGACGGAGCGGGGGTGGGCAGGATATCATCTTCTCTATCTTTTGCGTGTGGGATGGTGCCGTTGACCAAGTTGAGCGGTGCGTTGAGGATGTCGTCGTCTAGTGCTTTGAACCTAACAAACAGGTGTCGTTCAATTAGCATCCCGCGTGCGGTGCATGGCTGCGGTAACTCACACATTGGTGAAATTCTCAGTGACACTCGACGTCGACCAAGCAGAAGTCGAGCCTGCGGGACTGACCCCACTCAACGCCCAAGCGAGGGACGCATGCATGACGCGCTTGAGCAGTGCGCTCACTCCACCACCAGAATGCCCATCGAAGACAGACACGAACAGCAGATCAGAACTACCATCTCCGTCCAGCGGTACCGAGCTCGGCGCAGGGTCGTCGTTTCTGGGAGATGGGGTGATCGCGCCCCGGATCTTGGCCCACGTTTGCCAGAATGACGGCTTGCTCACTGGCGCGCGCAGCCTCTCGAGACTGGCGCTGGACAAGAGATCCACGGCTACTTCGTCCTCGCACATATCATTGGAGGGGAGCACGTTCGTATCCCATCGCACGAGTGGGTTGGCTTCGCGCCGCACGACCACGCTCGTCTCGTTCTTCTTCAATAACTCTTCTGCAGCTTCGGACGTAAGCTCGATCTGAGCCGAAGTCTTCTCCCAGCTCGCGTCCCGACGGATCCCAAAAGGCGATGCGTCCCATCGGACTTGAAAGGTCGGGAAGTGGACGGGCTCAAACCATCTGGACCACACAAGAGTCTTGAAATGATATGTTTCGCCGGCGTCAGAAGCGTGGCGATGGCGGTAGAGGAGATAGCCCCCTAGCACAGTCAGCAAGGCCATCATTGCTGTCAGCAACTTGGCAGGATCGTCGAGGACGACGAGTGGCAACATGGTGGGAAATGTCGACTGTGTAAGTGGTAGACTAATGCGAGGCGGATACCAGCCTTATCAGCTCGTTCATGAAGCATGGCGCAGGACGGTGACTCACAAGTCGAAAGGGATGGAATATTGGATGCATGTTGAAGACCGATGGGTACGTGGAAACGCCAGCAGTTTATATACCTTATCATACGCCGTCGACGCTGATGTGAACTTCAGTCGTCAAGGGAACGGCGACAAAGGAGACTCCCTTGAGAGCTCTGCGACGTGTAAGCGATGAACGGGCCTCCCTTGGGAGCGTTGAGACGTGTGAATGATGCCAGACGTTCGAACAATGGATGCCATATTCCCTCATTGTCGTTCCCTTGTTGCAGTATGACAGCGATACGCGAACCAGGCAGCTTACAGTATCCGCCACACTATGATTGGTGCATGTACAATGCAATGCATATGGCTCATACAAGGTACTCTTCTTCCTCTTTCCCTTTCTATCCTAGCAAGTCTGCATTGCCCGATGCACTGATCGCAATGATTGTCTGAAGTAGGGGTTATGTCAGTCATGCTCCCAGTTGTACGCCAGCATTACTCACCTCGTCCTCGAGATACTTGCTAACGGCAATACTATCACTCAAGCCCTTTCTTCTTCTCGTCTTCAGCACCAGGTCTCTAGCCAGCGCTTGTCCCGTAGCAGGTTCAAGCGGTCTGAGTTGGATCGACGAATCTGTCGGGTCTCCAGGAACGACACTCCAGTGATCAAAGCTCATCTGGCAGAAGGCCTGTCCCATCGTTGCCGTTCTCAAGTCGATCTCGAATCCGTTCGCGTCGAGGACAGGGATGAAAGCTTTCACCGTGTACAAGGGAGAACCGGGTTTGGGCAGGTCTCGAGTCACGTGTCCTCGTCGTCGAGCAAGAACGGTGTAGACTGCCGCGACGCAGTCGGCGGGCGCTTGGACCTCGACATAGTATACGGGTTCGAGCAAGCGAGGTGTGGCCTGATGATCGATCGGTCAGCGGAGCCACTACTCACACCACGTGTTACTCACCAGTAAGAAGGATGAGTAGCAGACACGACGAGCCGTAGGGATGATCTGACCACCACCGCGGTAGATTGGCTCCTCGGCAAGCGATGCATCGAGTATTCGGAATTTGACACCTCGTATGGCTAAGGTGATATCCATTAGGCTTGATATGCACATGACGAGACAGCGGATACTCACGCTCATCACACAGAGGGCCTTCTCTTGTTCCCCATTGGAAGCCTTGCTTGACACTCTCCTTCACACTGCTCAAGAGCTTGGTGTCGACCTACAAGGCGCAACACCAATCAGTCATTGTCATTCTAAATGAGCACTTTGACCTACCTCTGAAGGCAAAGTATCGTTGATCAACACATTCGCGCCGTTCTCTTCGGGTCCGAAAGCCCAGATGTTTCGCGAAGCCAACAGATCCCACTGATACTTGCTCTCAAAGAATTTGCCTCGCTCCTTGTTGGTCATACGCATAGTCACCCGACCTGCCTCGATATCATTTGCAATGCCCGTCTCGAGGGGTTCTGAAATCATGGTGATCTTGTTTCTGCGAAGGGTAACCCTGCAGTCAGCCATCTGTCTTTGGTAAAAGTCGAGCTACGACTCACTTCTTGTTTGGTGTCTCGGCGTAACATTTGAGAGCGGAAGTCTCCACAACAGTCTCACAAAACTTCGTGACCGGATCAGAAACTTTGATCTCGATTTCCGAGAACAACCGTCTAAGATCGTGCAAGACCGAATCGAGATACAGCTCTCCTGTACCTAATATGATATGCTCTCCTGACTCTTCCACCTTTGTCACGACCAGGGGGTACGATTTGTTGACTTTGCGCAGACCGTCCAGCATCTTCGGTAATTCTGATGGCGCGATGGGCTCCACAGCGACCTTGAGAACCGATGTTGTCATATGCTTGATCGGGCGGAAGATGTACAGCTCGTCCTCGACATCCTTGCCGACGATCGTGGCAGTTTTGGATATTGATGCGTCCACGCCGGAAAGCAGCACGAGATTACCGGCTGGTGCGTTTGGGATGTCGACGGCGTATCTGGGAAACGCTCAGCTGCGGGACTGAAGCTTTGCAAAGGGCTTGACTTACCTTGACTCGTCAATGAAGACACCTTCCACGATAGCTGACACCATGTCCTCCTCGTCTTCAAGTGAATATCCTTCTCCCAGCACTTTGACAGACTGTCCCACTCGTACTGTTCCGCTCATGACTCTGCCAAATGCTCGGAAGTGCTCTGCATCTGTTGTGTGGAACAGTTTGGTGACGTGGACTACTGTTGGTCCTTGCGAATCGCATTTGATCATGGAATCGGCAATATCGCTTGTAAGGGGACCGGTATAGGTATGCCGTATCTGCGACGATATCGTCAGCTACGTAGAAGTAGCCAGCTTAGCGAACTCACCTTGTCTTCTGCGCTCTCCACCGGGGAAGGGATGTGCTGAGAGATCATGTCGACCAATCCGACAGATGGTCCAAAGAACGCCTCCAAAACCACCTTGAGCAACGGCCGCACATCCATCTTATATACCGACGGTTTGAGCGTTATCCGCAGATCCGCCAATGTCTCCTTCAATGTAGCCGAGTCCTCGCTCAGCACCTGGACCCAACAGTCAGCATACGTCTAGAGCTTGCTATCCATACTGACCTGTGTGTAAAGCTTGTACAGCGGTTCCAGGATGAAGTGCACGAACGACCGCTTCGACTCCACATCCACCGGCTTTCGCGTAAACTTGCGCTTCTCCTGGTCAAAGTAGATATTGCCCCATAATCGCATGGCGAATTCGTCAATGTCGAATCGGCCAAAGGTGTCGGCGTACATGTTGGCGAATGTGCGCAAAGTGAAGCACCATCCCATTTGCGCCGACGCGAAAGCAACGTTTCCACGCTCAGGCGAAAGGCGAAGGGAATCATCAGGGTCGATGGCACTGCAAATCGGTCAGCTAAGCAATATCTGAGTGCAGCTCTTGGCTTACGCGATGACCGAGTTGACCTCCTCGATGGTATGCTTGATCTTGAAGAACGCCTCGCTCGGTGGCAACCGCAATTCCAGAATCAACCTATCCATCTTGTTCACCACCAACACAATCTTCAGCTTCTCCTGCAGCGCATGTCGGATGACCGCCTCTGTGCCGTGCATCACTCCCTCAACAACATCCACGACCAGCACCACACCGTCCACCAATCGAGCGACCGAGGCGACTTCGTCGACAAAGTTGGCGTGACCAGGAGTGTCGATGATGTTGACCAGATTTGACTTTCCCTTTGAATCCTGGAGCACAAGAGACATCGGTCCAGCCTTGATAGAGATGTCTCTGGATCGTGTCAAGGTGTGTGTGTCGGTATACCGGGTCTGTAACGAGCTCAATCTCTGTCTCGGACACATGACGAAATGTCAAGCTCACCGGTCTGTCCACATCCCAAGTGAGTTGATGAGTCTCAAACACCAGCATATCCAATAACGAGGTCTTTCCATGATGTATATGGCCTGCCACCATGACATTACGAATCATTGAGGGGTAGTTCATCAAGTCGATCATGAAACTGGTTGAGGTGTCAGTGCAATCTCAAGGACCACAGAAAAGAACACCTACTTCCGGTCGAAGCGAGTAGTGGGTAAATCCTTCTCCTGTACTCTGAAGCTCTTGACTTTGATTGGAGCCACTATCGGTTCTGAAAGCTGTTGTAAATCCTCCTCTTGAACCATCGTCTCGACGTCTGCCCCATACGTCTCCTCTGCGGTGGCGTAGTATCTCTTGTCTTCGTGGAGAACAACCTGATTGCCAGCCGTACCTAAAGCCCTCAGAGTGTCAGATATAACTCGTCATTGTAAGTATGTCAAAGCGCACCATCTACACCATGTAAGGTCATTTGCATCCCTGCATCCTCGTCCATAGCGTCATCCTCATCGTCTAATCCTTCCAGCGGGGCATAGCTCTGAGCTGGAGCTGATGGGCCAGGAGCAGAAGGAGCGGGGGCGATATCGATGTCGGACTCATCGTCGGACTCGAGGTCACCTCCGATGTAGTTACCGAACTCTGCAGGAAAGTAAGCAATGTTGCTATGTCACAAAAGCAAGATGGACGATCAGGTCGACTGACCATCGTAATCTTCCGTCGACATGGTGAGCGATGGGCAATAAGTTTTGGAGAAGGCGTATTATGGTCCCCTCAGCGCGTTTCGGTCAGCTGGTCGGGGTTTTGAGAGGTGGGCAGAAGGGTAGAAGCTAAAGAGATAGCTATGGAGACGTGTCAAAAGGTCCATTCAAGAGAAATGAGCAAGTGCAAGTAAAGACATCAACTTCAACGAGTGTGGCACTAGAGCCAAAATAATATAAATGGGGTATATTTCAGTCCATTTTATCCCACAAAGTCTGAAAGCAACCCCGGAACATCTCGTCCTTCTTGCTGCATCTCAGACTACAAACGTCGTGGAGTACGAAAATCACGTCGATCATACAGTACAACAGCACAATAGCGCCATGTCCGCTAGATTCTCCGGCGCCATCCTGCGCGCAACTCGACCGGCTTCTTTGAGGACACTGCATACCTCCCGACCGGCTTTGTTCTACCCTCCTCCAGACCTACCTCCCGCACCGCGAAGCGCAGAGGCTCTCGGTTTTACTCCTCAGGTCGGACGTCAGAGAGAGTTGCCCGAGGATCTCAAGATCCCTATCACTACGTCTGGACAGAATGATCTGTTCCATCAGGGCTCTTCGAGATCCGATAGGCAGCAGCCCGTAAGTCTGAGCATGACATGCACCTTACACTTGGGCTAAATGCGGTGTTATGTGTTGCAGAGACGGTCGAATCGCAACAACGATAACAAGCGTGCAGCCCCTCGACCACGCGCCTCCACATCCGCAGTGAACACGGAGACCGACGCAGACTTCTTCGGCGAGGCGGGAACAGCTAAGACCGAATCGACTCCTTCCGCACCTCGTTCGTCTCGCAGATCGATGAAGGGCGTGTCGATGGATGTCGTGGGCGCAGAGACCGCTTTGCCTCCAGACGTAGCTAGGCGTCAGAGGAACAACCGTGGGAAGCCAAGGACAGGTGGACCAGGACAAGGACAGGGACAAGGGCAAGGACAAGAGAGGCGTCCGAGGGATAACAAAATCAACGCCTCACCCCGCGACAAGAGAGTGATGATGCCTCGACGAGAATTGACCCTCGAGACCGTCGACCACTCGTCAGAAGGCATGTTCGGCAAGAAGAAGCTGATTGTTGGCGGAAGGGTATCAGCTGCGGCGGGTTACAGTCTGAGCCATGGTAAGTTGGATGCACAAGCTCTCGTGCTATTATTTCATGCTCACATACCCAATGTGTAGCGCGCAGAGTCCCTCCCATCCGCCAAAGCAACAACCAGGCGGTCCTGCCTACAGCAACCATCCCTATCCTTTCTGCTGCATCTTCGAAATCAACTGATCAAGCGATCCAGATCGCTTCATGGTCAGCGGCACTGAACGCGTCCATCAACCCTAGAGCGAAATCACGGCTGTCCGATACTGTCTCCGCTCAATTGGGTAGATAAGTAGTAGCGTCTAGCGTCTAGCATGTGACTCGTGATACGTAGATCTCGAAATCGTGACATGATGCATTGTATTGCATTGCCAAAGGCGCAGCTTCATTGGCTGCAAGCGCAGGGCCAAGCGCATGCTGCCGGAATGGCTGCGTGGTGGAAGTCACCGATATCGGTTATACCCGTTGACGGTCAAGTCCGAACATGAGAGACATGAGTTGTTGCGAGATAAACGGATCTGGCATATAAAGTCGGGATCTTTGCCCACCTGTCTTCTTGCTTCCTGTTTCTACTTGAGAACTTGACAGACAGACAAACGGGACGAAAACGAAAGGATACAGCATAATGGGCCGACCTGACTCTGCTCCGCTCCTGCCTTCGAACCAAGGTTCGAGCACGAGGTCGAACAAGACCTCGCTCGCACTTCTCGTATCGCTCTTCGGTCTCTTGACCCTCCTAGCCCCTACTCCCCTGAACTTCATCACAAACACCCTCGCGACTCTGCCCTCCATCTACAACTCGCCCGGTGTTTCTGTGACCTCGCTCAAGTCTACTTGCGGTCAAGCGGAGCCCATCCTCCCGCCGCAAGAGCAATTCAACGTTTCTACAGTCTGGGACCACAAAGAGAAGATCATCGAATGGCATAGGGGCGTCATCAAGATCCCTACTGAGGTGTACGATGAGATGGGCGAGCCTGGAGAAGATGAGAGATGGGAAATATTTGGCGACCTGCACGAACGTGAGTCAGAGTTGTGCCAAGATTGTGGTGCCCTGTAGAGTTAGTGGCTGATAAATGATTTCCTGCAGACCTCGAGAAGGCGTACCCTCTCGTGTGAGTGCATCTTCCTTCTCCCGCGATTTCTGGATGAGTGACTAATAGCGTATCTCAGCCACAAGAACCTCAAGAAGACCACCGTCGACACGTGGGGCCTGATCTACGAGTGGTTCGGCACCGACGAATCGCTTCAACCGCTGTTCCTCACCGCGCACCAAGGTGAGTACAACTCTCGCACTTCTGTTCAGTTGAAGACGCATGCTAATCCCCCCTCAGATGTCGTGCCTGTCCTCCCGGACACGCTGTTCCAGTGGGACCAACCTCCGTTCGAGGCTGTTTACGACGGCAAGTACATCTGGGGCAGAGGTAGCAGCGATGACAAGTCGGGTCTGACCGCGACGCTGTAAGTGTTTCTCAGAGCGACACATGCGCTGAATAAGCTGACAGTGCATGTCTCACAGTGCTGCTATCGAGCTTCTGCTTTCTACTAGCGACTTCAAGCCTCGCCGTACCGTCATTCTGGGTGAGCCTCAGCCTAAGCCTGTCTTCCACAAGGATATCTGACGCTGATGGCGTATGCCCTAGGTTACGGACATGATGAGGAGCGCGGCGGCCAGCGAGGCGCGCCTGCGATCCGAGACTGGCTGCTTGAGAAGTATGGTCCCGACTCGATGTCGCTCCTTGTCGACGAGGGAAGTGGGATCCAGACCGTCTGGGGCCAGACCTTCGGTCTGCCAGCCGTTGCCGAAAAGGGCCGATTGAACATCAACATGACGCTTTCGACTCTTGGTGGTCACTCTTCCGTCCCTCCTCCTCACACCAACATCGGTTTGACATCCCGCTTAATCACGGCCTTGGAGGACAACCCTCTGCCGCTGATGCTGGAGAAGAAGTCGCCGATTTGGGGCTTCCTCCAATGCGCCGCTGGGTACGCGTCGGATATCCCTGCGCAGCTCAAGAGCAGTACGGTCAAAGCTGTCAAGGGCAGCAAGAAGGCTTTCGAGTCGTTGCCCGAGACTCTGGTCGAGGTCGGCCTGGGACCCTCTGGAAATAGTCCTGGTATGGGCAGCGCGGAGCGAGCTCTGGTCTCGACCACTCAAGCTACGGACATCATCTACGGTGGATTCAAGATCAACGCTTTGGTGCGTCGTCTTATCATTTGCAATGGGCAGCTACTAACGATCACCTCCAGCCGGAAGTAGTGACGACTCACATCAACTACCGCATCGACGTTTCGTCCTCTGTGGACGACCTCGCGTCTCACGTGTTCTCCGTCTTGCAACCTAAAGCAGAAGCGTTCAACCTCTCCATCTCGGGCTTTGGCCATTCATACGCACCCGAAAGTGGGAAAGCAAAAGGACACGTCAGCTTGACTCCTGCTTTCGAAGGCGGTCTCGAGCCTGCTCCCATCTCTCCGACCGACTTGGGTACCGCCGCCTGGCGAATCTTGGCGGGAACCAGTCGAGGTGTCTGGGCCAGTCGACCTGAGGTCTCGGAAGATGGCAAGATGGTTGATTTGGACGATGAGGATAGTCTGGTCATGGCGCCGTTCATGAGCACCGGCGTGAGTCTTGCTTTGAAAGCATGATGAAAGGATTCGTCAAGCAGTACTGACGTCTTTTGCCTGGCACAGAACACCGACACGAGGCGATACTGGGACTTTACCAGGAACATCTACCGATGGCGATACTTCCCCGCATCAGGCGGACAAGGCGTGAGTTGACTAAACATCGTGTTTCACGCATAAGATGGGCAATTGCTGATCGTCAATCTATCCAGGCGCACACCATCAACGAGCGCATCGTGAGTACTCTATCTCATGAGTACTGTGGGATACTTGCTAATCGATGCTTCAACACCCTTACAGACCGCCGACGCCCTGGTCGAGTTTACCAGATTCTACCAAGCTCTCATCCTCAACATGGACGCGAGCGACGAGCTGTAGGCGGGAACTAGGCGGGTTACCGATGGCAGAAGTGGAAAAGGCATGGCGGATATGCCATAAAAGGAATAGTACCAGTGTTCCATAGATCAATCAAAAATGAATTCCTGCTGCCTCACAGATCTCCGTTCATCCCAGCGCAACAAGTGGAGAGAAGAAAGCGCAGTCGACTATCTATCTACATCGACTGAGCAGACTCATGAAGCAAAAAGATCGTATGACCGCGCGTTCTTAACAACTCTCCAGGCGATATCGGACATCTATGAAGTCTCCAGGAGCTCCTGGAATGACAGACCACCCGGTGCTCCTTCGGAACCAGCGACTCGCCAGTTAGCCAATTCCGAAACCGTCCTCGCTAGCGTACAACGGAAGAGCGTTGAAACGATGAACCCAACCTAAGATGGCTCTCCAGGTGAAGGCAACCAACTGCGCTACGCGGCCGATCGTACTTGCCATTACGACTCCTTAAGTACTCTAAATCCAGTATGTTATGGCGCGGAAAGACTCGGCGCACGGCCGATGTGGCGCCGCACGGACCACTCTCGCTATGGCACAAGTTTAGTTAAGGGGCTCGGACGTCGACTGGTTGATGCTGTGCGCGCTGGGCAGGTGGTTCTCGGGGTGGGTCGAACGCTCGACCTCGATCTTACTGAGGCGATGCTGATTGGAGGCGTGAACGGGGCTCGAAAAAGACGCAGGAAGGAAGGAAGAAGGGAAGAAGGGGCTTTGGTAGTAAACCGCTCCAGTGGCGCCGTCGAGGAGCTTAGGTACATACAAAGTGATTTACAGCGGACGATGTACTATAGTGATTACAATCCAAGCACTGTCGGCAGAGCATAGGACAAAGAAACGCCTCCAATCCAATTAGTAGTGTCAAGGGCACAGCTACTCGTCCTCGTCGAGGATCTCCTCGGCTTCATCCCCATCTACAGCGGGATACCGAACTTGCTCCCTCCCAACAACCCCCATTTGCGCCTGTATCTGCATCTGTCCCTGTCCCTGTGCTACTTGCCCGCGTCCGCCCTGCTGCCGCTGCTGTTGCTGTGGCACTTGTGACACCGGCTGCACTGGCTGTACCTGCTGCGCCTGCTGAGCGTGTAGTTGCTGATCCTCGTCGTACGTCTCGTTCGGGACCGGCGCATCAAAGCCGTCTGTGGGCATGGTAGGGGACGAATGCTGTTGTTGTCGTTCGAGTAGGCGGCGGAGGTGGTGTGAGCGCACGTGCGGGATATGCGAGGGTCGGAGGGATGGTGAGGGTGGGGAAGGGGGCCTTTTCTCGCCCTGCGTTCGTGGAGCACAGTGTGCGATTCATAAAAGGTGTATGGAGTTGAGGAGGTACATCAGCATTGTTCACTGGTGTACTCGTTACAGCGATACAGATCTCACGTGGAAGGACGATGGAAAGATGAAATAAGCACGACTTGACTCACGGCCATACCGGGTGGGACCTCTTTACTGCTCTGGCGTTCGACGACGTCCTCCAGCCCGTTCTCGTCCCACGTATCGCCCCGCCAGTACCTCTGTTCCCCTGACCCACCACCACCACCACCACTACCGCCACCGCCAGCGCCAGAGGCAGAGCCAGACCCAGCGACAGTACCCAGTAGATTTCCAACGCCTTTCACTGCTCCCCTCTTGTGTCTATGCAGACTGACCGGCCGGCCGTACGGGTACGACGGATGCAGCATGCTCGGTAACGTTTCGTCGGCGTCTGTTCGCGGTGGTTCTAGGTGCGCCGGGATGGAGAGCGACTCGTCGTACCCTGGCATCACGGACCAGCCCGTCTCGGGCGGCTCGTCGAATCCCAGCGCTAGAGTGTACGCAGACGTGTGATGTAGGACATTGTACCGTGCGTCCTGAGTCACACCGGGTCAACTCAGCACTGCTGTTATTATTTGTGGTCATACAATCACTTACAGTGATGCTTGTTGTCATGATAAGATCCTCTGCTCGCACGCCTCAATGTATCCGCGATGTCCGTTCTGGCGGTAGTGAGCTGAAAGTGGATGAGCAAAAGACAAAAGACAAAAACAACAACACCGTTCAACATCCAACTTTACGCGTCAAAAGTGGAGGTCAAGTTGCTCGCAGCCCAGCACCGTATCCCACTTGTGACAACCTCATTGAGAAGGACGCGGACCACATGCATACATGACACATACAAACATAACGGTCCTATGCTACAACACCTATATATCCTTGAGCAAGCCCTTTCCAGCCCTTCTAGCCAGACTCTCACTGAGCGCCATCCCACTCTGAGCTTTGAAAAACCCAGCACTGGCTTGATCTTGCCCGTACTTCGCGCGCATCTTGTCTTCCTTTTCTTTCTCCAGTTTCTCTTCTTGAGCCCTCTGGGCCAACGACTTGGTGCGTTGATCATAGAGCGCATCAGCAGACGCCGACATTGCCGCTAGACGAGCCGCCCGTTGGTCGTCTAATGCATTTCGACCGTCGCCGTTGGCTGCACCGTTGCCGTTGCCGTTACCGTTCCCGTTACTGTGACTATGGCCGTTGCCATTGCCATTGGCGTGGACAGGTGGGGGGCGAGAGTACGATGAAGTAGGTCGGTCAGCCATATCCATGGCCGATGGTCTGGACGGGTGCGGCTTGACGTCGCGCGTATCACCGTTACTGGGGTAATGTCGCGGCGGCGGGATACGGGGATCGTCCCTGTCTCTATGACCATTCCGTTCGTCTCGTCCTCCAGATCTCTCACCGTCTCGATCCCGGCGGTATCCATCTCTGTCATCTCGCCTGCGATCGCTGCTCCTGCGCGGACTGTCGTCCCTGTACCGCCGCCTGGGCGAGTCGTCTCTCCGTCGTGATGAGTCTCTCTCCCGTTTCGGCGAGATTGATCGTGACCTATCCCTGTGTCGTCTGTCGTCTCGCGAATCATGCGAATCTCGCCCGTGTCTCCTGCTGTCATAGCGATCTCGTTCGTCCGAATACTCAGATCGGGGAGATCTCGAATCACGATAGTGCGAGTGTCTGTGCGACTTGGATTCGTGTCGGGCTTTCCTCCGCTCCTGATATCGCACACAAAGGTCAGCTGTAATCGCACAAGTATTTGACGGCTGCCTCACCTCCTTGTCCGCCTTTTTTCTGGCCCTCCTCTCCTCTTTGTCCTCCTTGCTCTCCTTGTCCTTGCCCTTCTGAGCAGCTTTGAGCTGCTTGCGGATATCCGGACGGTTCATGAGCGCGGCCAGAGCAGCTTGTTCCTGCCTCTTAATAGCGAGTAGCGGGTCTTCGCGGATCTTGGAGGCGGTGTCTCGGGCCGAGTTGGCATTCTGAAGAGCGATGAACTCTCGCGAGGCGTTACCGATCTACCATCAGAGTCCAAACTAAGCTCAAGTGTATTTCGAGTCAGCGTGTGAGAGATAATACTCACGTTCTTGTCTCCCTGACCAAGAGCCTCGTCCACCCGCTTTTTACCCAGAAGATACTCTTCCATGTCCCTCTCACCAATCTTCTGTCCGCCCAACGCACCACCTTCGTTGCCGGGCGCAGCATACATCCAGTCCAATTTATCAACCCTCTTCTTCCCCGTAGTAGATTCTTGCAGCCGTTGCAATTCGGCCAATTGTCTCTCCTCTTCTCGCTCTTTACGAAGTTGCGCCAGCATCTTCTTCTCCTCGTTCTACAGTGCAACCACCGTGTCAGCGAAGTCCTTTCGTATGGGGTAGCAAGTGAACTTACGGCTGATTTCTCGGCCTTCCACACGCGCTCTTGGTTGACCAGGAGCACGGGGTGCCAAGACTTTTTCCTGTGGGCCAAAAAGAAGGGCAGGGAGCTGTCAGCATGATCCGTATATCTGGCCAGCATGTCGACTCACATGTTAAGATCACCGCCACCCATCTTGCCAAACTATTTGCGATGTTACAGGCCGAGCCGTCGAAGGGATAGGTACGTTGCTTCGGTCCTTTTGATGGACTGGACTGGTTATCACAGAGCAAAAAGGTTTTGGGCGACCACTTATTCTTGCTGAACCGCAGAGTATCGACTAGAAGGTAGAATGAGCAAGTTGAGAAGGTGTGTGAGTGTATGAGAAGGTGTGAAGAGCAATCAGTGAGTTGAATGAATATTAGCTCGACGAGTATGAGTGGGTTCCCAACGGAGAATACCAAAATAGGCAAATGTGGCAATTTGCCACCCACCAACTCGTTCACCTACCAAAAGCGAAACGCAGATGAAGCAAGTGTAAGTATGCATATGATCAAGTGATCCTAGAAATACATAGCATAGATACCGATACCTTCATCATCGGGACCAGTACGCCCCCCACTGAGCCTGCGCAGCACCCTTGCACGCTCTATCCACTGCGTCTTTTAATCTGCCTTCAAAATCGTACTCTATCCATATCCGCGCCACGTCCAATCCCAGTTTCTTCACTTTTGGCGAAGACAGCTTGGTCCATGGGCCTACTACAGAGCCTTTGGTCGGGTGCTGGAGGTGGAAGAACGGAGCTAGCTTTGATGTTATCCCAGGGAAGGTCTGTTCTCTTGTCAGCCCACGCGCGAGTGTTTGTGTAAGAAACCACTCACTTGACCATCTAATACACTGAACGGCTGTTCCAGAGCTGTCCGCCCCCTCAAGCCGAGGTTCAGTAAGAACCTGAGTACTCGCTCAGAAGCACCTTCATCCCGCGTACCAAGCTCCCACAGGATCTTGGGCAGGGTATCAAACCACGCTCGAATCAATGCTCGTAGACCCGACGTTGGCGGGATGTAGAATGGTAATGTAGGATACCTCTGCTCGTGTATGCTAACGAGAGAAATGACGAATTCGTTTCCGATGCTTTTCATCGCAGATGACGATGCTTGTCTGGCGAGATGTTCCAAGAATGCTGAACCGACTTCCGAGGCTGGATCGGCGTCGTCGGCGCTGCTTGCAGGAGGCGGTCGGACGAGTAGAGCCCAGATGATCGGCAGAAGGGCCTTGTACGCTGCAGGACTGATGGGTTGAGCGAGCGCATCCCTTGGCGGTGCCTACGAGCGAGGAAGTTATCAAAGTATTCTCAAGGCTGTCCACCGAACTTACCAGAATATCCACAACCCATTCAGCCACTTCTTCCATAGCCCAGTGGTCCGCAGCCCCAGCCTTCCCCTTGCCTTTGGCTCGTTTCTCCTGTTCTCTCATCGTTGCCCATGCTCCATCAATAGCCTTAACTCTGGCCCTCCAGCCCGTCTCGCGTCGTGAGTGCACCACGGGAATAGACAAGGTCGGCGGCCGAGGTGCCAGTAGTACTGCCAACTCTGCGTACACTAGAGACAGTTCGAAGGCGGGCGGGATGCCGGAAGGTGTGGCAGCAGCAGATCGAGGGGTGTGGAAGGGGAACCATGCGGCCATGCGTCTCAGGAAATCGGATACGCATGCACGTACTTCCTTGAGTTCGGCTGAGGAAGCAGTTGCGGACGCTCGAGTGAGGATGGCTCGCGCCAAGAGCCCTGTAAGGGAGGCTGTAGTGGTGCATAGGGCAAGGTGGATGTCCTCAATCGCGCTGGTAGCAGCCGTCTGTGAGGGCGAAAAGGCTGTGGGAGCAGATTCGAGGAATGTCGATAGGAGGAGAGGATGTAGCTGAATGTATAATTGCTAGCGGAAAAATCAGTATTCTGCCTAAAGGATGGTATGAGTCGACATACTGATATGACTGAGACGACGCTATCATCGGAGGTGGCATCACCCTCGTTGCCTAGACGGCCCAGCTCCCAGTCTGAGCCGTTTGAGAGGGAAGCGATGTTCGACGAGTTGCCCACGAGCCAGCCCTCTTCTTGCAGGTCCTCCGCTGTAGGAGCTGTCCGGACCTCCCGCTCTTTAGCCTTTGCTGTTGTCGAAGAAGAGCTTTCCGTCCATCCCTCAAAGACGTTCCTACTACTTTCCTCCGAGCTGACGTTTAGACCGCATCTCACAAACTCCAACATAGCTTTCATGGTGACGAGCTTGGCCGCGCCAGACAATCGACCGATTTGGGAATTGACGCCCTTCTCGCCGCCTAAGCCCACGGCCAACCGAAGGCCTTCGAGGATGTTGGAGCTCTCCTTAGGCCATGAGCCAGTGACGTGCGATGGCACATGGGTGAGAAGGAGATGGACGAGTCGACATGCGTCCAGGCGTATTTCGGGGAATATATGTGATAGCGCCGACGAGACTTGAAGCACGAGCAAGGGGAGATGTGGAGAGAGGACGGACTGCGAGAGGTGTTCAGCTGACGGTCATCTACGGTGAGGGGTATGATTCACCTCGGGAACTTGCTCAAGATACCACGACAACAGCGCTATGAGGGCTTTGCGTACAGATGCATCCTGTGTATCGTCAGTATGCCGACCGATGTCAACGGTGGGCCACTTACCTCGTCCGACACGAGCCCGCCGAGAGCTCTCAGAGTCTTTCCTACCTCACGGTACGGATCAACGGCCAAGATATCCTTGACGCCACTCAGAGAATCCCTCTTCACACCGGCATTGGGATGCCTCAGTCTCACAATGACATCGTCGAGCGTCAGACCCTGGGCGGTGGTAGGTTCAGATGGGCCCGAGCCGTCTGCGGTAGCGAGAGCACGGTTGAAGACAGCTTGTCCTGGGAGTGCGATCGCTTCATAGATCTATCATCAGCGTGACCATACGCGTGGGACTAGGAGGACACTCACACCGCGCTTTGAAGGACGTGTCCGTAGCGTTCGAAGGTGTCTGTTTGCCTTTACCGAGTTTGAGCTTGGCTTTCTGCAAAGTAGCAATTTGTAAACATATCATCACGAGATGTCCAAGGCGCAACTATACAGACTATTAGCACTCACGGAAAAATCCGCCTGCTTCTCCTTTTTCTTCTTCGTGGCCTTGGGCATCTCGGCAGCGTGGATCCTTAGAACCGGTGAACAGTGATTGCGTGAACGAACAAGAAGATGAGGTGTAGATAGAGATACACGAATGTCAACAGCCTATATAGACAGATTTTGAACTTTTCTGAGCGTTGTGAGCGTATCACGTGGTATATTTCCGGCGGAAATATTTCATGAGCGAGCAATCCGTCGCTGTGCTTTCGTGCGATGACAATATGCATAGTAGATGATCCTTGGTCGATGATCTATGTAACTGCGTATCAAACAACCATGCACCAGCACACGGTCATGCTTGCGAGACCATGGCCAACCGTCCGTACAGCTCCTTCCTGACTTGCCAGTACACTTTCCCTACCGCACCCTCAAGCACGATCCGTCCATCTCCGGCTTTCTTGACGGCGACGATACTACCGCCTCGCACTTTAACGTCTTCTTCTGCAGTGGCATTGGCAAGCTGGCTGATGCCTGGTCCGCAGATCAGAACACCTTCGCCAGCAAATTCTGCTGTTATTGGCGGTGTCAAGGTTGACAATCGCTGTTTGAGCAGCGCTAATCGCAGGTCTCCTATGAATATTGATGATGGCAGTAATGGCAGGTTTGACACCTTGTTGGGTTTCGGGGCCGCTGCAAGATCCGGCTTGATGTCCTCCTCGATTTGTGATGCCTGACCTTCCGGCACCTCTCCTGCGCTTTCAGGCTCAGTCTTCACCTGGTCCACTTCTACTGTTGCCTCCTTGACTAGAGGCTGGACAAGGGCGCCAGCTTCCAGCACCGGCACGGTCGATCCTGCCGCAAAGGCGATTTTCCCGTCCACCATGGTGACCTCGTATCCCTCGTACTGCGGCACAAGCAACGTCAGCTGCTGCCCCGGTTCTGAGTGCCCACTACCTCCAACTCACCTTTGACCACTTATTTGCCAGGCCCGCGGAAATACTATCACCTAGGGTGATGGAGTACGAATGGACGTGTTCTCCAATCTTGATGACCTCATCAAGGACAGGCGCGTAAATGTCTTTTGTGGCCGTCGTGACGGAGCTCATCGAAGTGACAAGTGATTCGGTCGCGTCCGCGGTAGATCGTACAAGAATCTGGTTTCTGAGTCAGAATAGTAATAAGTATGCAGCGCGTCACTCACGAGCTTGCGTGGTTGCAGATCAGCAACAATAGTCTTGATGGACTGTCCATCATGCAAACCTTCCATGTCGACGAAGAAGACGGAAGCTTTCGGATCAAGTTGGAGCTGCTCGCTGACGTATTTCGATGGTGGTTCAGGCGGTTGTTTCTGGAGACAAGTTCGTCAACTCGATTCTTCCAGGTAAGACATCGTACTTACCTGACGCTCCTCTTCCTCCTCTTTGCGTTTCTTCGCCTCGCGCACCTCTTCCGTCTCGCCCTCTTCCTCGATCTCTCTGCCTTTCCGCATCCACTGGCCGATATCTAGTCCCTCGCCATACGCATCGACTTTTCGCCCCTTGCGCTCCATGAAGGGGAACATTCTGAACCGTGCCAGCTCTCCCGGTGCTCCTCGACCGACCCTCATCTGCTGCCCCTTCACAAAGATATCGAACGACATGGTCCGGACATCTTCGCCATCTCCTGCATAGGCGTTGGCACCTTCTGTCCGATGTATAACTATCCCATCAGCCTCTTCACCTGCTTCCGATTCGCTTTCGGAATCGGTCTCCAGGTCGTCGGCTTCGAGCATTCGGCGTGACCGATCTACAGCAGCCTGGTGTGCAGCCTCTCTCTCTTTCTGCAGTTGTTCCGCTTGAAGGAATTCGTCAAGCTCGGCACCGCTCAAAGGTACTTTTGAATCCATCTATTTTGGCGGCCATGGTCAGATTCATGCAGGAGATGCGACTCGATATGACTCACCTCCAATTGCAAGGGTCCTTGCAAAGAGCCGAGTGTCCCGATTTTTCCCCTGCCCCATTTCGACCCCTCATCTTGGCTCGATTCCCACTGGTCGTACAGCTCTCTAGCCAAGGTGTTGGTCTCCTCACGTGAGGTGAGGAGAACAATGTTGCCCGCTGTGTTCGCCATTGCTGTGAACAAAAAGCGGGACGGGCCATGCGACATCGTCGGTGGGATAGCAAGGACGAGTTTTGGCCGGGTCAGAGGGTACGCCTGGAGCAACTCTGCTGGACTGGCGAAGAATTGCACATGTCTAGGCACGTTGTCAGTTATCAGTGATCAGTGATATAGTACGATGAGACTAGCTTACCTGAAGTCGAGAACCCCATGTTCCGAGCTCAAAGCAGCGGCATTGCCTCGCGGTCTCTTCCCCCGCTTACCGCCTTTGCCGTCCAGGTCGCCGACCACCTGCTCCCCGCCACTGTCCTTGACTACTCCGCCCATCCACTCGATCAGACTCCGTGAGAATGCGATCATGTCCTGCCCAGTGCGACTGACGAGGCATAATGGATATGGCCACATCTCTGCTGGAGGTAGGTGTGCTTGACCAGGTCGATGTCGTTTTACGTTAGGGTTTAGTTTGAATGACCAATGTTGGTCCAGCAGGATAAGTAGTTCCAGTAAACGCGGCGAGGGGTCACATGGCAGGAGAACTGAATGATTGGACTCCAGTGTCGAAGTCACCAAATCTGAAAGCGGACATTTAGCTGGAATGCAGATTGCGAAAACCCACCTAGCAGAGCCGTTTCCCTCTCCCTTCTTTTTGCATTGACCATCTGACTCCTCCCACTCTCCACAATGAGCAGGTCAGGCCGCATGACACCTTCAGAGTATCCCGTCGGTCCATTTTGAACTTTGATTGAGGTTTGTCAGTATCATTCTCCGCCTGAAAATGTCTCACTCACCTCCCACCATACCATCCAAATGCCTTTCGCTGGTATGATTTATGCCGACCGCATACAACACTGTACCGGATGTAGGAGAACGAAGTTTGAATAGGGTTCCTCCGAGTGTGTGTCCAGAAGGGAACGGTGTCAAGAGCAGGTGTGATAGGTCGCCTGACGATATGAGCAGTCAGTTGAGCTTCCCGTTGAAACCGTGCCTGCTTACCACCGAGATGTAAAGGCTGATTATACCTAATCGCCTTGATCCAATCAAAGGCCTCGTGCACCTCTTCAACGGTAGGCACGAATGGCCCTCGGAGAGGTTGCTTCCCCTTGTCCAACTTTGGACTACCGCTCCTCTCGACGTTTTCATTATCGACCGGGCACTCTGCTCGCCAGCTCTCGACGTCGGCCAAACAGACCACTCGGCCCATCTCGACCGTCGGCTGCGTAGCGTAGACGGGACATGTGAGCCCCCATCGTGCACGTGCATAGGGATATAGCGAGAGGTAAGCTGCTGGCGAGTGAGAAAGTAGGACGAGAGACAAGGTCGGCGCTAGTCTGATGTACGAGTTAGTATCCGCCGAACAAGGAACA
Organism: Cryptococcus sp. GC_Crypt_5; assembly: GCA_026538355.1. Classification (NCBI taxonomy): domain Eukaryota; kingdom Fungi; phylum Basidiomycota; class Tremellomycetes; order Tremellales; family Cryptococcaceae; genus Cryptococcus; species Cryptococcus sp. GC_Crypt_5. Next base: position 77,871 of record JALPBZ010000081.1, read on the forward strand.
CAACGTTCTACTCACTCTCGGACTTTCTCCTCGTACTCCCAGCTAGTCTGACTTGCACTCGCCCTATAATCTCTCTGACCCATGTCGAGCAAGATCCTCGCCTCGTCCAGCTCGAGTAGGTAGCATACTGGCTCCGAGGAAGATGACGCGGAAGCCGAAGCGGATAGCGGGGTGAGGGTGATCATGATGCACCGTCTGTGTGTATCCGTTCAGTTGCTAAGGTACACCTGCGAGGCAGCAAGATCGACTGCTGTGCTCGCGCACGAACGATTTGGCGTTGTGTTGTAAATGAGTATACAGAGTCGATGTTAAAAGTGGACTGCTAACTGTTAAACATTTCGGTTATGAGGTTCAAGAACTGGTCATTTGCGAATTGGGGTTTCCTCGCGTGTGAGACCAACGTTCTTCTATGTTTCAATCCTTTCATCGCTCTCACTACAATCACGATTCCAAGATTGTCACAAGCACTCTTTCAGCAGGTCCATGAGCAGCGCTGACCAAACATTGGCAGCTAGAGACGAGGGATGTACATACGCATTGACGATGATTTCCCATCAACATAATGATTAGAATGTGATTGATTACAAGTGTATTTTGTAATATCATTACGAAATGGCCAGACAGGAGAAAGGAAGGCGACGAGCCTGCATAATCAAGCAGCATATGCCCGCCTACCAGCAAGAAGCTAGACGCTGTCATTCGTCCATGCATGCATGCACTGTGCAGTGCTATACTATACATTGGTAGATTTTATATGTCTCACCAGTAGCACAGAGTGATCGGTATAGCGGTGCCTGATGGGTTCACAGCAAAACAGTAATTACAACGTTTGAAACGCACCGCTCATCAATACACTCTGTTACCAGTATCCTTTGGATAACCATATTCGTTCACCCACAGCGTACAGCATATAGCAGCAGCTCACCTCCCTGCCCTCGACTCCCTCAGCTACCTCGACTACCTCCCCTCCATCTCCTGGCAATGTACAGCGAAGGCATAGCTTGAGCTCATCACACCTGGCGCGTTGATCATTCCCCCCACCTCCTTTCGCCATCACTTCACCACCATGTCCTCTTCTCCCACACGTCACGATGACTCGCGACCTTCTTCGCGTTCAAGCTCGCGACCTGACTCCCCGCCACAATCTACCGCCCAAGTCCGGTCGCAGGCTATAGCAAAGCTTAAACGCGCCGCGTCACTCCCTCGCACCCCGGATGGTCGTCGAACACCTCAGGGTGCGTTCGCCTCACAGATCCCCGCGTATGAGGCTGGTCCATCAAGTTACCAGGACGGTCAAGAGGTCCTCTCGCCCTCTCCCGTCTTATCACATTTCGATACGACGGCGATGCAGCGCTCAGCTTCAGCAGCGACGCCGTCCTCCTCACAGATGGGGTTCAGTCCTTCCAACTCCTCCCAATATCATGCCGGCAGTCCCATCAACGTCGCGACCCCTGACTGGTCGGCGATGCAACTGGCTCATTCATATCTTCCTTCGCTGTCCCCCGGGGGTCTGTCTCCGAGTCCTCATCACCATGGTTCGGGTAGAAACACGCCTAGTCCACTACCAAGTCTCGGCGAGCTTCGAACATTGCAACGTTCCAACTCCCATGCCGCCAGAGCGAAAGCAATGTCCAAGCTTACGGGCAGCAGCCATGACAGGACGTCTCCTACTCGCGTAAATCTCCAACGCTCAGGAACAGTTGGAGGGCACCCGCGCGCCCTCGACCCCATACCACCGGTGCACATCGCTCTACCTGCAGACGATGCGGCTGTCGAGACACGACCTAGATTGCAGCGTAGCTTCACTGTGTCATCGTCAAACATGGGCGAGGAGCGGAGAAGTGCAGTGGGCAGGCGTATGGTGGAGAGACTGGCGGAGCGCAGAGCAGCGAGGCAACAGGAAGGGGAGGAAGTACGGAGATTATGGGAAGAACGCCAACCTACTTTGGAGGCGCAACAAGGCAACACATCAGCACTAGGTGTACATGATGATCAGGAGGCTGAAAACGCACCTGATCTGATTCTGCAAGGATCTGCTGAACGGTTCCACAATGTAGACCCTTCACGCGCCGATACGCTTGCACCGCCCGACCGCCCGGCCTCTCGTGTCACCATGCGTTCCATCACCGAACCCTTCGAATACGAGTCACATCTTAGACGCAGTCTTTCGAGCCGAACCGCTCGCGGCGGCGCCGATGGACCATTGGTCGAGTCAATCCCGAACATCATAATGCCTGACCAAGCCAGCAATGACGTCGAACAGCTTCATCTTGGGCCTGAACTGCAAAACTTAGCGTTGCAGGTTGATGATGAACCCCTCCTTCCTCCCCAGCCCAATTACGCTACACCGACCCGCCGCGTACCTCACAATTCCTCGTCCACGATAACCACTCTACAAGGCAGTCAATCGCCAGGGTCTTCGACTCTGTCAGGCCTCGACTCTATGATGTTCGTCACAGGCGGGATGGGAGGTGGTCAGGGCGGACTGAGAGGAAGCGCCCGCCCCGGAGAAAGCAACTGGCCTTCAGAGGTTGACGCGGGGAGCGATTGGGGAACTCCAGCTAAAGATCTGCATCGTGAGTCCACCTGTCTATACGTCAGCTAAACACAATTTAGAAGCAACCTTCGCCGATTCCCCTGTCATCCCTAGTCCCCTTCCTTCTGACCACGCCCGCCTTTCAGTCGGGGACAGCGCCAACTCCGTTGACGGTGACCCAATCTCATCTTCTCGTCACTCTACACGCACGGACAGCGTCATGTCGTGGGAAGAAGTTGGCGGGCGAGAAGATCAAGTAGTTCACGTGCCGACAGACAGGGCTTATCATAACAAGTCAGGTAGTATCTCAGCTAAGATAGGACGGACCATGCGAAGCATGAGAAAGCGGAGCCAGAGTCGAAGCTCAATCACAAGCTCCAGTACGAGTCCCCCAACAAGTCCTCAACAACAAGCCAGGTCCAGTAGACGCCAATCTGAATCGTCCACCTCTCCCAGTCAAAGGAGCATGTCTCGATCTCTATCGCGGAACGATCACTCAGCGAGACACCAGCCGTCGATCAGCTCGCTTGCCCCGTCTATTGATTCCTCGGCGAACAACATGCTTCTTCAGCATCAACTCTCAAATGACCCGTCCCAGGTCTCCTTCCTCCCTCGGGCTCATCTGAGCGACCCCAGAGTGCTCAACTCAAAATTGTCTCCTTTCCCTGGTATAGCGCAATTTGAAGGACGTTCTATGATGGCCCCCGGCGATGCACCAAAGCTCTTACACCAGATGTCCGACTCCATCGTACCGAGTCAACAACGCGTTGTGCCCGCTGGCGTTGGCTCCGATTCGATTTATGCTTTGCCCCTCCCAGCACAAGCAGACGAGTCTAGACGATCTTCAGCGGATAGCACTGCCAAACGCAACTGGCTTGCTAAAGCATTCGGACAGCAGACGTCTCCGCGATTGTCTGGTAGCGCTTCGCGGAAAGGATCGATATCAGAGGCGGAATCCGACGCCAAGACATCTAGGCGCACAGCATCTCGCGCTGGAGTAAACACACCCGATCCTTTCGCTGGTCCGCCCCCACCAAACATGAAGCCTAACAGGCATCGATCTGCGTCACCATCGGTATCTGTCGTACCCGAAGATAGCGAAGAGGGCAGCCGATATACCAGATTTGCCACCAACAATCGCGGCGAGAGCCTGAAGGAAGAGGACGAGACTCAGCAACTCGATACGGGTCTACCCCCAAAGTCGCAAGATGTGTTGACCAGAATGGATGAAGTGCTGGCGTTGGCGCCAGATGACCCAGCAAGGCCAGAAATGCTCGACGATCCGCCGCGGAAACTCTTGATCTCTGCACAAATATTACAAGTCGTCAACGTTCACGTGAGTCGCAACATTTTGTCCCGTGCTAACGACGATAGACGGTGAAAGATCGTTATTTGTTCCTGTTCAATGACATATTGGTCATCGCCAAACCGATCATATCTCATGGGGTCGCGGCCACCCTTGATATGAAGTTCGTAGTCAAATCAATCGTCAGCCTCGACAAACTAGCCATCTCGGGCTACACAGATGAGCCGACCACCGAACCCGAGCGACATCCCGTTGTCACCAACTTTGTCCAGCGCTTCGCCGAAGATCCCGCTACAGCTTGTCAGTATCTCGTGGAGAAAAGCAGGCCGAAAGTCGACCCTGTCACTCTCGCGAGTCTGATCTTCAAAACGCCGGAACTGGACAAAGCGCAAATTGGTCATCTACTCGCCAGCAACGATGTGCTCATGAGGGCCTTCATCGATCGTTTCCATTACACCGGTATCCGTATCGACTCCGCGTTGCGGATGTTCCTGCTCTCTCTTCGACTTCCGACGGAGCGCACCTCGTGCGAGTCCTTACTCCGCGGCTTCGCACATCAATACTTCGACGCGAATAAAAAGGTGGTATCGTACGATCGCGACTTGGCGGCGGAACTCGTTCTGGCCATTATGCAATTCAACGACGCGTTATACGGGACGTTTGGCTTTGCATTGCCTAATCACGCAATCACGCGAGACACGTTCATCGGTGCGTTCCAGAGCAAAGACTCGCGAGGTCTAGTTCCAACCGAATTGCTCTCGGATATCTACACTTCGATTCGGACTACTCGTCTTGTGCAAGCTCTATCGTCGCACGAAGACCACTTGGCCAAAGATATAGTCGTAACGCCACGTAGGATGCCGTCCAAGTTGACGTACAATATTTGGTCGGAGAAGATTTCTGTTAAGATTCCCGAGCCAGACCCGGCCTTCAAGATCAGATTGCTGGGTGAAGGGTTGGAATTTCACCCGCCAGTGCTAGACTTTTCGAATACAGCGGAAGTATCTTTCAGAGTACGAGGCAAAGCGCTGGGCACCAAGTCGCTCCTCTTTGACCGTATTGGTGACAATGCGTGAGTTCTTCCACATGGGTGAGGACAGCAGGACTGATCGACGGTCTCTCAGTGCTCTATACGGTGAAATCGGAAATATGCGCCACTTCACGGTTGAACGTGCCTTCATGCGACACACGTTTCAAGTCGCCTTCGTCAGTCATACGGGACTCAAGAGAAAGTATTGCTTTAGCGTGAACGACGCAGAAATGCGCCAGCGGTGGGGTGCAAAGCTGGAAAGGCAAATTCGCGCAACGAAGGAAGCGAAGTCGAGTCCTGTGATCAATCGACAACAGGAGATCAGCAGGACAGCCGACTTGGTCTCGCTCCAAGTCCTCCGTGATGCTCTGATCCCGCCCGAGGACAAAGCAGCTCCCACTATGAAACCGAATCCTGCTCCTCCAGCGCTGCTTCGAGGAAACAGTTCAACCAACCGACGTGAGCCTCCCCAACTTGGTGCGCCAATCGACGGTCGCGAGAGGAATCGCTCTGGCTCGGTCAGCGTGGTGTATGCTCAGCAGGCGTTGGAAGATGAGTCCGATCTAGGCCCATTGCAAGCCACGCGCGGAGCTGGCGGGACTGGAGATAGCCAGTCGGGCATGATGGAGGTGCAGAGCGGAAAGGAGCTGGTTCTGCTTTGTAGGCAGAACAGTCTCTTGCCGGGTATACTGGAGTTGCTGCAAGCCGGTAAAGAGGGTGCCGGTCTCGGAGGAATTGGACATGGAGGTGGACATAGCGGAGGCGGAGGCACGACTGTTTCTCGTGCAGATTCGCTTCGCGCCAATGGGATGGCAACGAGGCTTTGATTATGAATGTTCTATAACGACAGCCTTTTAACGATAACGACACGATCTTGTATATGCATGTGTATACTTTCAAGCCTTTGCGCCCGGAGTTGGCGACATGCTGCAGTAGTACATTTCCACTTGGCAAGCAAGGTGCGTTAAATGGAATCTTGATCGAAACACTGAAGGCGCCAATCAGTTATCAGCGGGTTTGTTCGTACCTGGATACCCTTGTGGAGGAATGACGATGACATGATATGATGATATACATAGATTGAGGCTTGAGACCAACATATAAAGTGTTCATAAAGTACAGACAGAGTATGTGATCGCCAGGAAATGAATAACATAGTAGGGATTATCGACGAGGCGAACCGAGACCAAGACCATATCTCTCTGAGGAAGAGGGCACGAGCGGACTCGACCTATTCTGTTCTCCTGCACCATGTGCTTGCTGGGACTGAGCCAAGGTCGTAGCGTCCAACGATACGGGCCTCAGAGCCGATTTGAGGGCTTTGGGACTAGTAGCATTGGGATTATTGCTAGTAGAAGAGGATTTAGAGCGGGAATGGAAGAAGCGCGTGAAGGACGAGGCCCTGTTCATCCCTGGTCGCTGCATCTGCGCTACGGCACCCTTCGAGGGACTCAGCATCGGCGATGGCAGTACTGCAGCGGCAGTGGCCGTAGGGGGAGAGCGGGTGAATTGGTCGGCGAAAGTGACCGAAGTCCTTTTCGATAGACGCGGTTCGTCCTTCCCTTTCCCCTTGTTCACCATCACAGTTGGCTCCGTCAAAGTCCGCATTGGAGATCGGGGCGGAGCAGTGATCTGGAAAGACTGCTGATACAGTGGCTCCCCCGCACTGCCCGCACCACCCATCAGCTGCGTAGGGAGGGTAGCCTGCCTTCGGAACTGCGGTCGATTATCCTCGTTGGTTCCGCCACCACCAACACCAACGAATATCTGTCCTCGTTGACTCGTGTGCGCCGTAGCGGCCACTTTCAGGTCCTCGATACTGACCGTTCGCCTGTGGTCTGCCGCCCCGCGCAGGATCGCATGCTCGAACGCTGGGCCAGAGGTGGCACCCCTCCTCTCCAGCTTTGCCGCCCATGCCGCTTCTTTCTCCAGACGCAGTTGGTCATCCCGCATAGTCTCAACTTTCAATTCCTCCATCGACATCTTGGGCGCCGGCTTACGCGTCGGCGTCACTACTCTTGCCGCAGGCTGTATGGTGG